>JSYX01000389.1:0-33267 GCA_000787465.1 Thermomucor indicae-seudaticae
GTCAACGAAGAGGGCGAAGACGAGGGCGACCAGCATGTCGTCGATAACTTTGAACAATGTTATTTATGAATTTTATACGTTAATAGTCAATGAGATATGAAGGACAACGAGGTAGCTTTTTGGTTGCATATATTGCAAAGTCCTACGGGTATCACGTTCATTGCCAGCATTTATGGTGCTACGAACATTATTCGGATAGTTTACCCATGACGTGATGTAATGATCAGTTTTTATAGTACTGGCAAAACTTTGGATTGACTGAAGACCAACTGGTTTGAATTTTCGGAAAAAAGTGCCTGTGATTTTGGGTTTCCGCCGTGAACGCGAAAGTAATAGTGATATTTATTGCTCGTTTTTGATCACTTTTGTTATGAAACCGTACCAAAACGTACATGATCTGAAAGTTAACAAATGTAAATTTTCACCTTTATTCCAAGATAAGAGCGTTTTTAATATTTTGTCGGGAAACCATGACTTTCCAAAACGGCCTGTACTCTGTTTGGCAAAATTTCTGACTTTCCTCCTTAGTGATACTTTGCCATTATTCATGCATCGCTGCCGCCAGCTCTGGAATACTTGTGGAAGGTGTGCTCTCTTCCAGCTTTTGCTGTCGATAAGATTCTACAAGTTCTCGATGGGGTCCGGGTCCGGGCTACTTGCAGGCAAAGTAAGTACCTGAACAGCGGTATCTTTTTCCATTTCTTTGACTTTTGGCAGTATGTACCTTGCAAATATCTTCTTGTAATATGAAACCACCACTATGCTTGCCGTTCACGTCGGTGCAAAAAGGTAAAAAGCGCTTTGTCATTATGTTTACATGTCAATATGCTGTCATGGTTCCATCCCCATTTACGATTTGGCCGACTCCGCTGACCAAAAGCGTCACCACAGGATATTTGATCTGCCATCGCCTTGAACATTAGGCTGCAAATATTCTGAAAGATACTTTTTGTGCGGCTGTCGCCGAGCTCTCGCTAGTCCGTCGGATCTGAATATCTTGACCTTGACTCGATTCCGTCGTTCACGATTTATGTTCTTTCGCCCATTGCACTCTTCTCTCTATGTTATCGTTTTTGAGTGAGGAATTTGCTACGGACACGCAAGAGTGAATATTCCGGAAATGAAGCCCTTTCCGCACGGCGCGCTCAGACGCCTTCTTTCGTGTCGTCGATTGGACTTCGTTTTTCTGTTTCGATGAGGGCTTTTTCGCGCTTCCTTTTTTTGTCAAACGCATGACAGCCCTATAATCTCTCTCGCTAAGTCTATGCCGTGCTTCAGTTCCGGGAAGGCTCTTACCTTTATAGTCCAATGGGTGTTTTTTATATACTTGTTAATCGTATCGTCCACCGTGGACCAAGAAATACCAAGGATCTGCTTATCTCGCATCGATTGATGCCGTATCCAAAAGGTCAATTACTTGGCCACGATCAAAAAGGACTGAGTTCTTTCGGGGTGTACTATTTGGGGCGGTGTATACTTTCGTATTAGAAGATATATTTATATCGCGTGTTAGGGAAAGGCCGGGAAAAACAGGGTCTTCACTGCGTTAGTGTTTTGGCGGGAGCAAAAAAAAATCTCGAAGATCACGGACATTTCTTCCAGGGCACGTACGAACGGACTAATGCCCAACTTCTTCCGTTGACAGTTGCCCAGAGCGTTGGAGTCCTTCAAGAAGACTAGCCAAGGAAGTCAATTCAGGTTTTTCATAAAAAAAATTAACTGATATGCAAACAGATAGACTCTGATAATAATGTCGTTGCATATTCTGCCAGCATTTTTCAACCTAAAACTAGCTCAGCCAAGCGTCAAGTCCAATACTCCAAGTGGGAGCTTGCTTTCTAATTATTGTATTGGTTGTTTGTTGATAAAGCTGAGACGAGAAGGAGTACTGTGAGACCAGTATTTATGCTTCGAAGAAGGGAGGAAAAGCTTCTAACCTAGTCATGGTAACATTATTACATACGGAATTCAATATCCGACCTCTCTACTGCTATTGGATGTCTAAATATGACACTAATGATTGGATTACTAACCTAATACCGCGCGTCTATAACCGAGGGCGCTCGCACCATCATCGAAGCATAGTCAGAATCAAAATAAGGATGTGCTCATCTTGAAATTTTGAGTAAAGAATATAGTAAACAGAAAACAAGCTTCGTGCGATAGCGTTCTTCAATGCGTCGCTTAATACGAGGATTAAGTGTTACGCATGCCCATTACGTGTTCTCATAAGAATTATGTAGCACTATCATCCAACGTGAAGTGTTAATAGCGAAATGGAAACCCACTTCCCATCAGAATAAAAGCTGGTTTCCTGGCTGGTTGAGTTGACTCAGTCATCGCTTTCTTTTCTGTTGCTGGTAAAATGTAACGTAAGGGGCGACATTGACAAATGATTCTCCTTTTTTTTCATTTCTTGATTCGTTTCTTATAGATGGTATCTGAGCAAAAAAGATAAAAGTTTGTGCAAAACGCGTGCTTCGCACGAGCGCAGGTCGGTATAGAGCCCGATTTCTCTCTCACACTGGGGTTAGCCAGGGGAGACGGACCTGCCGTGCGAAGCCCGCGCACAGGTTCGGGGGTCGAATCCGATTCGCGCTCACACATTGGGGTTACCCAAGGGAGGCCTACCTGCGCACGCTATCTATACTCTGCGCACCGTCCCTTATATAGGCGTCAAAAACTGAAAATTGGCAAGTTGTGGGATTCCTTTTTTAACCCCACTTTGCATCATAATTACCTGTTTCCTTTAGTTAAGGTTATGATTTTAGTATCAATGAGAGCAGGCAAACAACCAAAGAATGTATACCTTACGCGAGAAAAGGGGAAATCGAATTTAAAAAGCATTTACACATAGAAAGAAGCGTCGACAGCACCTATCAAAGGTCAAACCAGGTGATTCAGTTCCTGAAAATGGGAACATTTGAAAATCCGATGCCTGCTTTCCCCATTTACCACACCCGGCCGTTGCCTGAATATTTTTTCCACAACGCTGTCAGACGCTATAAACTGTGCGTGTAGTCCGAAAGATACTTAGAGACGGGATTTAAACGGTAAACTAAGGTACATTGTTTTATCGACTTGCACATTTCCAGATGTGACCGGTTTTGTGTTCCTTGTCTGACATGGAACAATTCAAGAAGAATAGGTCAGAGGTTGTCCTTGACTGCACGCAAACATTTCGGTGACTACAGAGGAACCCCGTTAATTTCAAGGCCAGGATTTTCGTTGAGAACCTTGAAATTAACGGGGGTTGAAAGTTAACGGGGTGCGTCCTTGGGATTCGAATGCGCAACGCCTGACTAGTGCATTTGCCACATTGTTGGAACAATGATTTATTCCGCTTTTCTAAGCATGCTGTGATAACAGACTGATACTACTGCGCTGCATTTATTGAGTCCGTGCGATGATACAATCAGAATAAAAACGATAGCGTTTCGGGAACCATCACCAAGCAGCTCTGTGGATGCAACGGGATAAGCATTGGGAAAGAGAAATTTTTTCTGAAGACGAGCTCGTACGTTCCCTGTACAGACCATAGAGTGATTAAAATTGTCTCTGATTATTATAGCCTCCAATACTTGTCATTGATAGCAGTGAGAGAACTCAGTTATGTGACCAGGAAAAGCCTTTCACTATACATAGCCTAAGGTCACGACGTCATACAAAGCAAAATTTGGTGAAGAGCTTTCTTCTGGATAGAATGTTTTTCAGCTCAGCTTCTTAGTTGGATTTCATTGGCTAATGGAACCCCCTTAAGTGTTTCAACCCCTCCGAGTCCCTTGAAAGTGAAAATATCGAGGGATAGAAAATTTTCACTGTCTTCTGGATATTTTTGAGAAGAACGTGAAAATAACGAGGGTTGAAAATTAACGAGGGTGAAATTAACGGGGTTCCTCGGTAAGACGCCGGGGTGGGTATTGGAGGCACAAACTCGTATCTGAAGTCGTAGAGTGAAGATTAAGATGAGTATTAAGCTAGTAGAATGAAGAGAAATATATCAGTTTGTTATGTTTCACGTTAGTCATAAACAGAGAAATGACTAGTTTTCAACTTTCCGAACGAAAGTGGAAAAACGACAGTATATTATACGGAAAGCGCTATATGAAACAAACGGCGAAAGACGCAATCTGGCCTGTTATGAAGCTTTGAAGCACTGTTATGCAACTGCTAGTGGCCTCAGAAATAACAGTGCAAGCTAAAAATAACTCTATAAAATACATATGCCTTCTTGAGTGGTTATGTGCACAAACACACAAAAGGCCATACAAGTACTGGTATAATGCATTATGACTTAAACCTGTCGTTGGTGAACACTAGCGTCATACATGACCGTGGGAAGCAACAGCGTTGCTGCCAACGCGTCTATTTCTCTCATGATTCTGCTGTATCTTGTCTCCTTTTCGCTCTGCTGGAGGGACGAACTGGGTAATCCCTTTCCTTAAGAAACAGCAGCTTTCACCATTGGTGCAAAGTATAGCTTAGGATGGATATGTAGAAGAGAAAGCTTTGGCTCGCCGTTTTTGATAAGTCATTGCACATTTACAATCTACTTTTTAAAGAAGCAAAAAGCGACATGCTACTTGAGCTATGCTGGATAGCTTTGGCAGTAATATGAGCGGGATTCGACGAAATGAGTCGCTATCAACCATTCTCTTTTACTCTGACGACTGATCCATAGACTTTCATTAAGTATTACACTTTGTCAAACAAGTGTATCTGTCTATTTAACATAAATCCCCACTTTTTACAATATTCCCGTATATGATAAGCCAGTTACGCTGTCAGGGGCGCGTCCAAACGGACACAGCGTGTTCGGTTATCTAATGCATCATGCAAGCAAGTGGCTTGGTCATGCGGAATGGGTTCAGGTGAGCTGCTTTAAAAGCGGCAACTTTCTGATTCCCTCTTGCGCAGCTTCTTTGCTCCGCAGTTCAGACAACATGACTGACGCGTTACAATCAGAAATTGATCAAGCCAAACGTGCAGCTACCAACTATGACAAGTACCAACATGGAGAACTACAATCAATAATATATCGATCAACACGTGATGCGTACTTCGGCAAGCGTTCAGTCAGTGACTTCTTGCAGTTCATGGGCGCTTTAATCAAGGATGAAGACGGCATCTTTTCGCAACATAACATTGACATGCGCCTTCACTTTGTTTGCGCTTTGAAATCACAAGATGCTAATCTTGAAGGACTAGCTGAACTTAACCTAGAAGGACCACGTAAAGAGAAATATGAGACGAGAAAAGCAAACCTCATCTCGATGATACAAGGAGCATTGGTATATATACCATGGAATATAACTTCTTTCAGGATAATAATGACGTGTCTATTAGGATCAATCGATTCTGAGCACTGCAGACTGCAAGATGCATCTCTCTAGTCAGCTTCTTGAAGATACAGGTGTAATCCCGAGCAAAGTGATGTTCGAGCGGCGCCTTGTGCGTTTAAATACTGCTATGCTGTGAGTTTCTGATTTCGCGTGGTATGAACACACTGTTTCTCACATATTTCGTGTAAAGGTACAAACAAAATAAATTCAATCTTGCCCGCGAAGAAAACATCGGATATACTGCCCTATGGAACGATTTAACAGCTGGAAGTCTCGACTTGGGTGTTGATGACTACGGAGAAGCGCGACCGACACCTCTGGACCGTATCCCACAGTTTCTGGAAACTATTTCGTCCCATATCGGTATCCTATCAACTCTACTGTGTGATAGTGGCTAAATGGGTTTAATCCAACTGCTTCTTTACTCGCGTTTAGGTATTTTTCATCTCGATCCAAATCGAGTGCTTGATATTATCCTCGATTTCTTTGTTAAGGAGCTGCTCGTAAACTTTAGCTTTTGGCTAAACCTGCTTATGCAATCCGGCTGGATGAAGTTCTCTGGAGAGGAGTCAGGATGTAATCCCATCATGGCACATTTGTTAGGCTTTAAGTTCGAGCATTATCAACTGGTAGAAGCAAAAAACGCACCAGCAACTTTATACTACACCTGTGCCTTGCTCTTGAAGAAGGGCCTCGTGGAATTATCTGACTTGCTTCCCTATTTGCGTCCATACGAATCAGACATGGAGGAACGGACGAAAAGATATATATCAAACATGAACAGAGAAATCACAACAAACACGGGAGGTCTGCTTGCGCAGTTTGGTGCACTTGGAGAAGAAGGGACGACAAAGCGAGTCGAACGACCAAAGCCTAAACCAATTGATCCCATCGGTAAAGAAGGTTACAACGCAAACGATGTAGTCGAACTCACAAAGGCTCTATTATCCATCGGCGATGTTTATCATGCTGAAATGATACTGGCAAAATATGATAAGCTTATGGATATGCACCCGGAGCTGGCACATTACGTTTACCGCCTATGCGACGTTGTCCTCGCTTCTGCATACGACAAATTTGCGACAGAAGAAATTAAAAACAAATATGCTTATTTCGCACGTTATGCTGACAACGCTACGGCGATTATCCGATCGACTAGCGAAAGCGAGCTCAGAAGCGTTCTTGTAACCGATTGCTTACAAGACGGAGTCGTCGATCACGACAGGAAGCAACGGAAGATCTTCTTCTATCCGGACTGGCAGGAGACATTGCCGAGATGTAACACAGTACAAGATTTGGTGACAAACTTCATGCCTCTTATGCGCCTTGCGGGCTACAAAACATATCTGGCGCCCATCACCATTCAGAAATTGATCCTGGTCGTCAAGTGTATTCTCGAACGCAAACAGGAATTTCCAGGCTCCCGGCCATATTGCATGTGCCTTATACGCGAAATACTTTTGCCTGCGGTTTCTTTCAGCCGTTCGAATCCAGGAACGATGGCTTCTGTATGGGATCTCTTGGATACTTTAACTTTTCAAGAAAGGTATGCTCGCGAAGTAGTCTCTTATGATGTCTCCATATAACTCGCAGTATGTAGGTGCGCGCTTTATGGTGAATGGGGTAATAATTTTTACAAAAAATCGATCGAAACGAAACTCTTGAAGGCGCGCACAGAGAGAGCTGTTAAAGGAATCATGCAGTAAGTTTAGATATCTGATGGAAATGCTGATTAAGTTCTCAATTCATTATTGTTTAGGCGTGTGGCTAAGAACGATGTTCGTCAGTGTGGTCGGGATCTTGGCAAGTTGGCTTGTTCGAATCCAGTGATTGTCTTTACGGTCATGCTCGATCAAATCCAAGCTTTCGACAATTTGGCGCCGTTTATGGCAGATGGATGCCGTTATATGAGCAGCTTTGCGTACGATGTTCTTGGATATCTGATGACTGAAAAGTGGACTGGTTCCCAAGGACCTGGCCGTATGAAGAAACCAAAGACTAAAGAAGATGGAATGACGGCGTCGTGGCTGCGAGGTAAGTAGTAGAGGACTGTCTTATTGCGAATGTTATGCTAATTAGTTTACCATCAGCCCTTTCTGTCTTCGCTGGCATGCTGTTCAAGAAACAAGGGATCGACCCGACCCCGATCCTGCGTTATATGGTTTATCGCTTACACAGCAATGATGCAGTAGAAGATCTGGTATTATTTAATGAATTCATCACGAAGATATCTGGTATCGAGATCATCGGCAACACAATAACAGACGAACAGATCACATCTGCTGGATGTTGCGACACGTTAAAAGCGGAAGCTTTCCAGCCGATATCTCCTGACAATCGACGTGCCAGCAGGCGAGTTCTTACTCGTCTCAAAGAGGCGCTTGCACATAACAACATTGGCGTCGAGATTCTTGTATTACTGTATCGGTTAAAGGAAGCCTGTCTTGCTCAGCCGTCTATTACCACTAGCGAGCTCGGTTCCAAAGTCGACCATGTGCATCAGACGATCCTCCAATACACGGAACTCTTGACAACCCTATTCGAAGACAAGGAATACAAAGAGCTAATTCCGAGTATCACCACACTAGCAGATGAATATGACCTGCCGCCTCAGTTAATCATGCACATGATCCGACCCATCACGCAGCATGCTTTCCGAAATTATCAGCCAGCAGAAGACAGTACTGAAGATGTGAATTCACCCCATCCAGTACTTCAACCGATCATTCAAGAAGCACCCACCATTGTGCGGGACCCAGCTGTCTTTAAGACCATTACTGCTGAATTCTATACGATCTTTTGGCAGTTGAGTCTTTACGATATCCATGTCCCTGAGAAACACTATGAAGCGGCAATGAAAAGGCACTCTGACATTATTGCTCAGTGCCGTGACACAAGATCTGCATTTTATCAAAATAATCGTGCTTCGCAAATCGCCAAAGCAGAACGGCAAGCGCAAGCCAGCCTTGAAAGCTTGCAGGAAGAATTACCAAAGCACAGAGCATGCGTCGCCAGGACTATGCAAATGCTTCGCTCGTCTCAGTCCCGATGGTTTCCTACTTCGGTAGACCGGCTACCATTGATATCAAGTATCATACAGCACTGCCTTCTGCCACGGAGTATCATGTCAGAAGTCGACGCCGTCTTCTGCTTCGAGTTTGTCATGGTGATGCATAGTCTGGGTGTCCGTAATTTTTCCAGTCTTACACTCTTTGACAAGGTGCTTTCCGAAAATTTGCCAACAGCCTTATTGTCCTTCAGCGAGTATGAGACGACTGTGCACGCTAGATTTATCTATCGGACGTTTGCCAAGATGTCGGAATGGCATAAGAATGAAAACCTCTACAAAAAAGAAGCGCACGGAGACGGTTTAATCGGCTTCCAAAAGAAGTGGAATGTACAGACCTCCAGTCAAGACGTTGCAAAGGAAGACCTTTTAAGCTTCTCCGAGTTTAAAAGAGTGATGAACAAATGGCACCTCAAAACAAGTTTAGCCATCGAGCAGGCTCTGCAATCGGGGGAAGCGCACCAAATCCGCAATGCGTTCCTTGTTTTGAGACAATTCATACCTCACTTCCCAGTGATACGGGAACAAGGTCTGGTGCTTGTGAAAGCGACGCAAGAGTTAGCAACCCGTGAACGTCGGAACGACATCAAAGTCCTCGCCAGGAGGTATATTCCTGTCCGCCTTTACTACAGTTAAAGACCGTGTATACACTAATTATTATTATGCAACAGTTATCTCGGTCTAGTTGAAAAGAGCAAGACACGGTGGGTGCCTAAAAACACGTTCTTAGGAGTAGAGGAGCCAGAGACGGAAGCACCAAAGACTAGCCCCGCCAACACCACTACTGCACCGATACAGACTGAGAAGACGACAGATGAAAAAGCGCAAACCGAAAATCCAAGCGAAAGTTCACACGGAGCAAAACGCTCTTCTAGTGCAGCCGCTTCACCGACACGGAGCAGCTCGCGGCACGAACGCGCTTCTTCGGGCGAGCGGAAGAGATCGAGGGAAACTCAAAATCATTCTAGCAGCAGCAGCAGCAATAAACGTTCAAGACATGAAGACGAGCGTCCCCAGCGTGAAGCCAGTAGCAGTCGACACCGTTCGTCAGTCACAGAGTCCGCTTCCCCTAAGGAAGCACATTCCCGAGAACGTGGATATCCTCGAGAACCTCCGCGAGATGTAACTAGCAGCAGAGCACGAGAGCGCGAACAGTCGCGTCATGCGGTAGCGGCAGCAGCAGCCGCAGCGGCGGCGGCAACTTCGAGCGTAGCCCCACCACCAAGGAAACGAGACAGGGAAGATGAACGTTCAGAAAGAAGTGACAAAAGGAGAAGGTAAATGCAAAGGAAGATATCTTTACTGGCCAGACAAGTCATTGCTAACACAACTAACAGAGAAGAGAGACGGGAGGAAAGACGAGAGGAAAGACGAGAGGAACGGCGTGAAGATCGTCGGGAGGAACGACGCGAGGAACGACGGGATGATCGGCGTGACGACCGACGGGAAGCAAGACGAGAAGTTGCCCGTGAAGTTCAACACGAAGAACGACGCGAGGAAAGACGTGAAGAGCGCAGAGAACGGGAAAGAGACCGTGAACGAGAGAGAGACAGGGAGCGCGAAAGAGAGCGCGAAAGAGAACGTGAACGCGAACGTGAACGCGAACGTGAACGCGACAGACGACGTCGCAGACGTTGATCAAAACTTTCTTTATGATATCATTTTACGTGGGCCAATAGGCCAAGCGGGAAAAAAAGCGAGAACTACTGATTAGCATGTATGAACTTGTATATCATTTCCTCAGGTATATTTGCATCACTCCAGATGGCTTTAAGCATCAACACGGACTTGATTAGCATGTAACCATTCAGCCACAAGAATTTGTTCAGACGCTATGAAAATCGTTTTTTGGTGCTGTCGGAAAGGACGATATCCACATGTTTATACTCTTTACATCAAAGAGGTTTTCTGTATCAATTTAAACAGAGTACCCTCATTTTACTTTGGTCCACGACGAGAGAAAAGGGTTGCGTTTGCAACGACTTGAGAAGCGAAACCAAATGGTTTCCTTGTATGGCATGGGATCCCAATAGTAGCTATACCAAGGTTTGCTGGCTCGCGCAACTGCATCCTACTATATGTACAAAATAACCTGTCGCGCTATATACTAGATATTCGTTTCTTGCTTCTATTGACAGTTTGTGTAAGTGCGGTAAAGGTAGAGATTGACGTCAAAGGATTATGTATGATAGTCTGTGGAAAAGAACCATACAATGGGTATAAGGACGCTGTTCATTCAACACCAGGTGGACGTTGAATCCGAACTGGTTCCCAGTCTTCTTCCGTTTTTGCTTGTAGTCGCTGATGAAGTAATAAACATAAGTAAGAGCTTTTCTTCCTTATGCCAAAGTCGTATAGCTTACCCAGTACTCTTCCTGTAAACTTAATTTGCGTCTGTTTTTGTCCATGCCTAAAGCCTCTTCCTTGGCAACCTGAAAGTAACATTTGAATCGTTAAAGTCTTTCTATCTCTCTCTCAGAGTCGAGCACAAGTGCTGACCTGTCTGTGTCGCAAGTCGCGATGATCGTAACGAGTCTGTGTCAATTGAGCCAAACCAAAAGACCCACCCACCATAATGAGAATGAACGGGAGGCCGAAAAGTAAGAAGGGTCTCTTCTTGACCTTGGCGGTTAGTGGATCCAGTACACTCTTTTGACCGTACGGTTTCGACTGAAATATCGGCATGGGAAGATCAATGGAATGTGACAAGCCACGGAGGGGTCTTCCTTCACTGAAGCCCGGATTTCCGTTTACAGTAAAAAGAGGCCCGGTGAAGAATGGATAGCCAATGAAGCATTTAGCACTGAAAATGCTTTCCAGATCTGATAGTCTCTAGTCATTTAGCGTAAAGTTATTGCTTTCAAAACTGACCAAGCTACCTCGCAAAATGCGAAATTTACAATGTCACTTTCTTTCACTTGATTCCAAGTCGTCAGTTCCACTGAAGCCTTGCTCTCCTCACTCCCTGGCGCTTTGGTGTACGAGCGTCTGCATTCCCCTTTTCCGATGCGTATGTATAACTTTTTGTTGCGGGTTATTACCTCGCGTCCTCGAAAGATGTCTCCCGTCTTTGGATTACAGTGTCGATTACAACCACTAAGGATAGCGCAGTAGCAATGCTACAGATGCTATAAGCAAGATAAGGTATATTACCGTTGTAGATTTGGAGAGTACATCAACTTGTGGCTAGCTTGCAAGCAAGTTTGTGCCCGATTATTGGTCCATAACACGCAGCGACTGTGTCGCCTTTGTCTAACGCATCATTGGCGCCAGCTCATCAGATGCTTTATGCCAACAGTAGCTGTGACGCTTGCAATCGCAGTAAGAAACTTGTACTGTAGTGGCTGTAAACTCAAACGAGTTTTTAAATAAAGAACTTCTACTATGCCGAAGAGCTGGTGGCCATTTCAGTACTTTTCTTGGTAACTGCATGGTGACAAACTTTAAATTGGCTGAGTTTGTTCCCTGGCGATCCTTTGATCATTCAAGCCGTTGCTGCTGCTCCCCTTTCCGCAACTTTACCCGTCATTTCCTGTTTTCTTTTACATTCCTTCTCAGCTTGAGATGTCATTCCGATCCGGGCGTCCGGTGAGACGCTACATAATCGTGCTGTGTATTTTGACATTGTTCGTCTACTTTTCTGGTGTTCATCTTGGTCGCAATGTGCCAGAGGAACCGGTGTCCTCGTCATCGTTCGGGAATGAGGGTGCGCAAATCCAATATACTCGACCAGAAACCGATTATATAGACCAACAGAATGTATACCTAGAAATTGACCGCGAACTGATCAAAAAGCGGGAAAGAGAAGCAACCCGACGACAGATTGACTTGAAGTACTGTGGTCATGAACGTTGTCAGTTTCTGTTACCTATTGCGATTACTGAGCAAGGTTTTTTCTATTAAAGTGGCAAAGAAGCGTGTTCGTTGTACTGATCTTGTGGGATATGTTTGCAGAATCAAAAGCTCAAGAGCATTTCCGCCAGCTTGCTTTTCTTGCTGGGAAGCTTGGTCTGACCATTGTCTTGCCCAACGTCCACAGCTCGCACCTTGGCGCGTGTCGTCGCTTCCCATTTAACTTCTACTATGACCACAGCTGGCTTGAAGCGAACAAGGAGTTCTTCGATTATATTACGATGGAGGACTTTCGCGACTGGATTTCGGAACGGCAACACGAATACGGCGTACCGACATCACAAGAGGTCTATATCGATATCAACGAAAACTATCATTTCCTCGACAAAGCCAAGAATTGTTTCAAAGATCAGCTGGATTACAGCAACTGGCCCACGAAACGGTTTACGCTTGAAGATCCCGAAACGTTCAGTAAACGTGTCGGCAATTATACCGAGATTCTGATGAAAGCGTTACAGTATGATGATCAACCGGGGACACCACCTGACGTGATCAGCCTATTTTATGATCGCAGATTTGGTTACATTGAAAATCCCGAAGTTTCGGTACCACTGTCGTACAATCAGCGTTGGGTTAAAATTGCAGATCAGATCGCCAAAGATCTGCAGCCTTTTGTTGCCATCCACTGGCGCATGGAACGCTTGGAACCCGTCAGTAATATGCTTCCATGTGCTGAATCTCTTGTTCGCAAAGTCCAAGAGATTGCTGCCGGACAAAAGGAAGAGCTAAAGTTGTTCTTATTGACGGACTATCCTCACCTACTCAACACTTCGAAAGCGACTCCAGAGTCCATGTCTTTCAAACTTGAGGAGCTTACGCAGTACCACCATGATGCAATTCGATACGTCTATGAGCGACTCGACGTGTATCTGACCACACTTCAGAGAGAAAACAGTCCTATCCCATACGATGAACTACCAGCATCGCATTGGAACATTATACCCGTACCACCTTTTGCACGTCCACCTGACATGAGCGTGTTGGGCATAGTAGACAAGTTAGTAGCCATGCGCGCTCAATACTTTTTGGCCGGTGAACCAGCCGTGTGCGGTAAACAGAGCAGTTTCACGACTCGTATCAAGGACGAACGCCAACGAGCGATAGCAGCTGGTGATGAAAACATCCGCATGGACATGGATACCTTTTCCCTTTGATCGTTCTTTCCGTATTATTTTGCTCTTTGCCCATTATTCATTGTTATCGTGTTCAATAGACAATGGATACCGCAGTTCATTGCTTAGGCATTCTTGTAATTATCGCAGCTCCCTTTGTACGGCATGCATGTAAACTTTTTATATACGAGGAAGAAGAAAAGAACACGAATGGAAAGCAGAGGATGTAACTGAGTGCTAAATAATGATGTATATGCAATTACCAATCGATTTTTGCTGGATCTTCGTCATCAGATGAATTATCGGTGTCGGATGATGACGCTTCAGCAGGCTGCTCTGCAGGTATATGATTGTTCTCTATAGAAGGAAATGTGTTAGTCCTGCAGTCTTTGGCTTAGCAGCCTTGTCAGCTCAATTCTTACCTTTTGATTTCAGCATGCTTGCGAAACAGTTATCCAGTGAAGGAAGTTCTTCCAAGGTAAACTCTTCATTTTCTTGTTCGGCGTAATAAACAGTGGCTGATGAATCTGTGGCCGGTGGCACTTGTTCGTCGTCTACATCCATACATTCCGTCTGATCTCGTTGTATACGCAGCGCCATTAATGATGACATGAAAGTCTCAAAGACGTCATCAACGCTAGGCAATGCGTGGCTGGGAGCACCAAGGATAGATCCATCATTATCCAAAGCGCTTTTTGCTTTGGCTTTGCGCGTGTTTGGCTCTGTAGCTGATTGAATTCGCTGCCGAATCAACTCCTTTTCCTCTGCGAGTTCCTGTTCTCGGCTACCGTAGATATCGTTGAATAGTTTCTTGTCCTGCTCTTCTGGCAAAGACGTTTTTGATTTTTCCTTTTCTTCTTTTGCCATCTTCTTTTCGCCGCCAGATACCCTCTTCAAATGAATGAATCTGTAAGTCCCCGTCAGACATACTAGATCATTCTTGCTGCTGCCCCTGGAACTCTTGCTGCTGGCATCGCGCCCGACAATAGCAAGGCCTTTGCACCGTTCATCCAATGTGTATATTGCCCGCGGCACCGCCGTTTTAGCTTCAAAAAGAATTAGCCGTGAAAGGTCCTTCTTGACATTAACCGCAACTGCAAAAACAGGCGAAGTTGGATCCACCGCAATGTAGTCCGCTTCCATCCTGTAAGCCCACCATACTGGAAGGGGATACTTCGTTAGCTTTTAACTCATCTCTGCAGAGTAAGGCTTATAATAACTCACCGGAGCAAGTAAGCATGTTCCATACGTAAATATGGCCAGCAGTGGCACAGAGCAAGTATGGGCTCTCACCAATGAAATGTAAAGATCGGATCGGCACGTTCAAAGGCTGTGCGAAGACTTCGTGTATGCTGTTCTGGTAAGGGTCCCATAATGTGATGAGTGAGCCAAATGCGACAGCGAGTATGCTACCGTCAGCTGAAAACGCAGCAGATGTAGGAACGTCTCGTCTATACATGCCAACAGATCGACAAGTCCATGCCACTTCGTTCTCGTCATAGCGTGCTCCAAGATTCGTGGTCAGGTGCCAGACTCTGAACGTCTTATCCAATGATGTAGTGATTGCCATGGGTCCACTTTTTCCTTGTCCAGGATTGAAAATGAGCGAAGTGATGGCTGCAGCATGCGGATGATCCACGCGTGTGTGCAAGATGTACGCCTGAGTATTTGGATCCCACTGCCAAAACTTCAAAACAATTTCTGGAGTCGTGATATTGTCATCATGCATATCCACCGTTGCCATCCATGCTCCTTTCTCATCAAACGCGACGTGCTCGACATGGGTCTCTGTAGGCTTAAACAAACCACTGTGCAATTTGTTTGATGGTGTCACTTCAACATCCATTACATGTCGATCACTGTTGACGTTATAAAATTGAACTGAACCAGGCACGCCGTTCAAAACAAGGTGATGATTGCGGGGTTCCACTACCAGGCCTGTCGAAAGAGGGCTGGTTTTATTCGAAACTCTCGCTATTGTGATCGTTATTCACCTGTACTGCGAACACCAATGGCTCTTTTCGACTTACCATACTGCAAGCCTTGGATGACTTGTTCGACCCGTTGAGAGATAGCATTGATAAGTCGGATAGAATTGTCGCGGAGACTGACGGCAAAATACTTGTGGTTGGGTGAAATAGTGACGGAAGAGATTGCTCCACCAAGTCGAGGCAAGAACTGACTATGGCCGGTTTCTAGCTGCCAATAGACCAATACGTGTTCATCGCCACCCGATATTAAGTAGTAGCCATCACCCATAAACGTCAATGCGCTCGGTTCCGTGGTATGCCAATGGAGAACGTTCTGCGTTGGCTTGTCGACAGTCTCTGGAGTAAAACAACGATGCAGAACAATCCTTCCTCTCGTATCCGTAACAGCCACAACTGCCTCAGTAGGACTAAACCGTACTTTTCTGGCTGTGTAGTTCCATTTATAGCTACGAATGACGATTGTAAGCCAAAAAACCGTTCCCGCATGTTCTTACGTGATGGACAGCTCACCTCCGCAAATCGTGCTTGGGAACATCCTCATCACCATCTTTCACCCACCAGACGTACAACTTGGCTTTGTCCACTGCTGCCAGGTATTTGCCGTCGACTGAAACATCAAAGTCTGATAACGTACTCGATCTGATGATTCTTCGTAGATGTCTTGCTTTTTCCTCTTTCTCCATCTCCAAGTCATATCGATACACTCCCTGTTTCTTTTCATCGGCTAGAAAAAATGAGGAGTACCTAACGTCAGTAGATTGTTTCGTTGCAATGTCATTTCAAGACCTGCTTACATGGCTTGAGTGATTTTAACAGGACGTAAGCAAAATCTGGTTCTGCAGGGCATATGACCATGTCGCGCACAGGTCGTCCAACATGGTATGTCTTTTCAAGTAGTCGGTTAGATAACGCTCGCAGCGTAGATATTCCAGGACCCATACTTTTAATAGAATCTCGTCGTTATAATCCCAGAGCTTGATCGTTCCATCCAAACTTGCTGAATATAACTGCATCGAATTCTTTGGATTCAAAACCAACTTTGTTATATCTGCCTTATGACCACCTGATGCAGATGAGTCTGACAGGACCTTTACAACAGCACCTGTGCTGACGCTGAACACTCGAATCGTGTTGTCGACACAAGCGAAGAGATACCTGGATTAACAACCTCCGGTGAGATACTTCCCAAGAACGGTGTCCTTTCTTTCTGTTCTTTTCCTTACTTTGAGTCTTTGGTAAACACTGTAGGATAACGGGTGATCCTGCCACCGCTTGTCTTCACGAATTGGAGTGTTTCTTTCGGTATATGCGTAGGTTGGGCAGTAGCATTTGTCGTCGGTTCTGAATTGGTCCCATTTATCGTTGAATTGTTCGTGTCTTTCTCTGAAATGACGTCGTTATTATTGGTCCCATTGGTTGAACCGTTCATGTCTTCTTTCGAAATGACGTTGTTCTTTTTCGTCGAGTTTTTCTTGATCTTGTTACTTTTCTTCTTTGGCTTTTCTGTAGAGATCTGTTCTGTGTTGACCAGATTTTCTGGTTCTGCCACCATATTCGTTTCGGCGTATTATTTACAACACTATTGATACAAATATTAGGCTGACGTCAATCGTCCGCAGATCAAGAGATCGATCGAGGCAGGTAAGTGAATAAAGGTGCCTTCCCAAATTTTTTTCTGGGCTTCCCAGAAAGCCACTTGATGCCGGAAATCCCGCTCTCGTGATAAGAAATGCCGACATCGGATAAGTGTCAGGTACGCGAAATCCATAATGTCTTTTATTTCTTATAGAAAGAGGGGAATAAATAGTTGTGGGAATTGACATGCTCCAGGCAGAAAGAAGCACGGTAATTTAGTTGTTGCAGTAAGAAATATCCTCGGAGCCCTCAAGGTTTACGCAGACGTTTTCGGTGGTCTTGCTGCTGGGCTCAACAGTAAGGTCCGTGATGGTAAAGTCCGAGCAAGGGGTGTCAGTTGAGCAGTTGACGTAAAGGATGGGATTGGACTCATCAGCAGCAGTGCTATCATATACGACTATCTCTTAGCATTTTCTTTTCCTGTTCAGTATAGTAAATCTTACCCAGAAATTCCAGAGATAGTAACGTCGCTAATGGTAAGCGAGTGGGTGTCTTCACCGGTGCAATACTGCATCTGGTTATTGTCACAGTAGTGTGTCGTTATGATAATCGGGTTCTCGGCTGCCTCGAGCTTGATGTCCTGGAAAACGACGTTCTTGACGAAACCTACACCCACAAATGAGATATGGAAAGGATTCCCGCAGAAGGGTTTTCTACCTTTTCCGCCAGGCCAGCTCTTGATTCTAACACCGTTCTGGCAATTGATGCAGGTGTTGGAGATAAACTTGAGGTCCGAGACCGTGTCCGTTTCCGAGTCACCATTCTTGCCCAAGGAACCAACGCTGAAGCCGTGGCTTCCAATGCAGGACAGATCAGTGACAGTCAAGTTCGTGACACCTGCATAGTTACCAGGATCATTGTTTGCTTGGACCTTAAAACTCTCTCTGGATCTATACATACCAGCATTGACAGCAATACAGTCGTCGCCGTTAACAATGGTGGACGAGCGAATGGTGATATCAGAGGAATCAGAGACATCGAAAGCATCGGTGTTATGGGCATCGTATTCTGAATTGTTGGACACAGTGTGAATATTGATCTTTTCAAACAAGACGTTCTCACACCCATTGACGCTAAAGTGGGCTCTGGGAGCTTGTTTGATGTTGAAACCGCCAAAGTAAGAGTTCGTGGCCTTCGGCTTGAAAAGAGGAGGAGCATTGCGATTCTGAGCGTCGTACCTATATGTAAAGGACAACATAAGCAGAAAGCATCGCAAAATGCAGTAGCAGACACACCATCCCTGACCGTTGCCGTTGAAGGTGCCAGAGCCACTCCAGTTAATGTTATCGCCAGCAATATAGAAGAATGCCTTTTCATCTTCAAATTTGGTGTTGTATTCTGGAAGATTGACAGTGGACTCGAACTGGACGGTGACATCTTGCAGACCAGAGATGGAGACAACGCTCTCCAGGTTGTAAGTTGTACCACCAGGGAAGACCACGATACCGCCATTGTTGCACTTTGAGAAGGCAGACTCAATGTTGGAAGCATCGTCACCGCCATTGGAGCTTGCGACAGTACAGGATGCAGCATTGACGGCTGCAGAGGCCATCAAAAGAGCCAGGCTGGTTGAGATGAAGAAGTACATATTGTTCTATTGTCAAAAGACAGATAAGAGAACTAAGGGAGAAGCTTCTGTTGTACTTTAGCTCGATTGGGACCATTCAACGCACTTCTTTTATATCCTTTTTCTGCTCGGGTACCGTTCTTCTATTCTTTAGCTTAGTCTGTATCTTTCATGGGCATCTTCCCAGTTACTTGTTCCCGCTTGCAATTAATCTCCTTTGATGCCCGATAAATTTCCCGATAATATGTATGGAAGTTAATGACATGTCGTTCTTGATTCATTCGATTTTTCTACCGTTGTATAACCGCCATGCATATCGGAGAAACTCAAGGTCTCTGTGTGCAGATACATCTGACAAATGACGAGAAATTGGTGCTCAATATCCGCAATTTTGGGCGGTTGTAATGTCCAGACTTTTTGGACTGCAAGCCGAGCAAAAAAGGAAGAGACATTGGCCAACCATCCAGATAATTCTGCTATAATCCCATATCTTTTCCCTCTTTTCTTTCCGGTTATATCCGTTGCAAGGCCTGGGATTTACTCCCATTGAATGTTTTCCCAAAACAAGCATTACTGCGTGATACGTTTTGCAATGCAATGTAGCATGAATCCGCGGCAATACCATTTATTCGCCACATGATTTGTCCCACCGTCGTTATTGGCACCACGTTACACAAAGAGCACATCGTAACTGCGAACAACTCGCGACTGCTGCCTTCTTTCCCCTTTATTCCATTGCCCGCATTGAGCATAAAACATTATTAGAATGCATACGGCGGATTTATTAGGATTGACGACGACAGGTGGTACAGGTTTTTGTGACGGGAGAACATGGATTAGCGTATGCACTACTAAGCCTGAAGTTTCCTAGCAACGTACTGCAAAGAATGACGCCGACGGAACGTGTAAGGGCAGCCATCTTCATGAGCGAATTGCGACACGTCAACTCCACATTTCGCGCAGAATTGGAACGGCGAAACATTTGCCTTGGAATCGCGCTCTATCACGGAAGTGTGTCTTGGTTTCGAACTGCAGTGCTTTCGATCTGGCATCGAGTGAACTATCCAACGGTTTGGGAAAGGTAGAACAGTACGTGGAATCTCACCCATGGTGGCTGCCGTTAATAATGACTGAAGTACGTATATATACATCAACACCCAATTTATATGTTTTAGAGCAAAAGAGGGGGAAGATCGATCATGCAACGAGGAATCCTGCACTCAAGCCACGCGAAATTCGTGCCTTATGCAAAACAATTTCTTTTATAGTAGTTGCAAGGATGCGATGACGGAAAACAACGTGTATGTTGAATGGGGGTATGTATAAGCAGATATATAAGGAAGAGTAAAGGAAAAAACTATGTATTCACATGAAAGCATGAACCTAGAAAGAGTGCCGTCTTTTCCGTTGACCATCCTTTTTCCCGTCTGTTGCGAAAAAGACGTTAGGAACAACCGTAGAACGAGTCGATGGATCCGGACATCGGTGACATTGGCGTCTTCGAAATAACGTCGATCGACGGGCACTCCGGCGCTTCCGAGTAACATGTCTCGGCAATCGTTCCGACGTAGAGTCCTCTGGCATGACTACCGGGGACTGTGGTTCGGGATTCCGTCCAGCGGAATACGCACCCGGTAAACAAAGCCTGCTATCATCACCACAACCACCTTCTCTCGATATCAATTCTGCATTGGTCTGGTCCACCATCAAGTTGCCAAGAGCAAATACACAAGTCCAAGCAATCAGCCCACTCAAGATCGGTCCGCCTGGTGTTGCCCTTGACAACGAGTCAAATACGGCGCTGATTAAAGCGTGCGGAATATGAAGCAAAGGAACCAGGAAAAGGTAAGCGAGATGTTGTGGAGCACAAGAAGAAAAGGAGGACGAGGGAGAAGAGATAGGAAGAGAAGGAGAGTCGTCCGGTATGGAGGCAGATAAAGAAGTTTCATTTGTAGCGAGGTCACGCGAGAGCGAGTCGACGAGAGCCATGGAGCTATCGAGGCGTTTGAAGGACTCCAAAAGAGGTTCCCGTATTAGCGATTGCTTTCGTCTATGGCTATTGGACGTCCTTGATTTCCGAGGAAGCACTAACATTGGGCAAGACAGTGGCCGCGCAGAGCTGACGCGGTAGCGATGATTGAAAGGAGATCGGGGTCTCGGTCGATCAACAGACAAAAAGGGATCCTCCGCTCGGCAAGAATTACTATTGGTATTCGATATAGGACGGGGCAATCTAGAATATTGAGCAACGTTATGCTTTGCAGTCGATGAACTCGTGGTAGCATGAGCGGACAAATGTGAGGATAAAGGCTTTTGCGATGGTGCTAGTGTCTGTTTCGTTTTGCAAAAATAAGCTTTCTCCTTCTCAATCCCGTGAACAGCCTCATTGGCTTCGCGGATCAAGTTGGACAAAATGTCGGATATGCGATCAATGGACTGCAATTGCTCGTCATTGCCGTCGTCGTCTTCCTCCTGGCCTTCGTCAGTCAATAAAGCAAGAGCGGAGTCGGGCCGAACGAAGAGGCTATGCCGCCGTGGGCCACTGTCGTGCGCAATGGGCTCAGCTGGAAATGCTGGTGTAGACACCGAGGGTATAGGATCTGGCTTGAATGTATCTTCCTCAGGAGGAGGTGTGTTCTACGTGCATAAAGCGAGGAAAGTACAATCAAAATGGTTTGCTCTGCGAGTACCGACCAAACGCATCGTTGAACGACACCATACCATATTCGTTTATAGTACTGACGTCCCGAGGCTGTGCACAGTGGATGACGTTTGGATAGCGCTATAACAGGACGACTGAAGCCGGAAACCTTAAGATCAAAAGTGCGGCAGGGAAAAGGAAGAATGCGGAAAGGGGAGAAAGCCCTTCCCTTAATGTCTTTCAATTTCCGCAAAATCATGCCCATCGCCCCATTGTGAAGATCGATTACCTAGCTTCTTTCTTCATGTCATAAAGGCTCCATAGTAAATGACAGGGATTAAGAGTCAGCCAATGACGAGGATATATTGTACTAGTCCACCAGTTAGCTATGAGCTAGCACTGTGAACTCCTCATAAATCTCACTGCGTACTGGTCAGGATGAAGCGCTCTGGACGGATCAGCGCATTGCCTTTTAGAGGGCTTTAATGTTCTGTCAGCTGAAAGAACTTTTATCAGAGTTCAGGGGCAGATAGCCGTAATGGAGAAATTACGGTCGTAGAAACATGTGCAATGGAATAAAGCTTGTACGACAAAGAGCACATTATAGGAAATAGACTGAACAAAGACAACATTCGGTAGCTACTTAGTGGTCCTTGCGCTGGCTTCATAGTCAATACAACATATGATTATGCGCCAAGCCAAAGGGGAAGAATTTCTCTTGGCATATTTTCGTATATCCCGTTTTTGGCTTTAGCGGTATCGAATCGCTCGAACTGCCTTTGTCGTATAAAGAAGCATACTCTTTGCGGAACACGTCTTTGCGCTGCTCCAAATGTAACGTCAAATTCACAAACCGGGAATCCTGCTTTGCGCTCATGCTGTTGTCTGGTATAAGTAATCAGACAACAATAGGACGTACAAGTGCTTCCGGACAACAAACGTCATGAGAGCGCCTGGTTTCACCTTGTCCTCAAAGTGCACTCCCTGTTTCCAGGTAACAAATTACTGTATCGCATTGATCACAGGGAAACCGGCGAAACGTTTGCCGTACCTATTGATTGCAAGAAGGACCGGCAGCTATTGGCTAGAGGTTAAAAAGTCGGCGCTGCTGTTATCAGTGGTCAGATCGTTCAGTGCAAAGCCAGGCAAACGATCCGCCTGTTAGGACGACACTGGAGGGCATAAAGCTAATAAGGGTCCGGACAGTGCTCGTAACGACTTTTTAGGTGTGCTGAGGTCTGTATGGTTTTATAGGGTTCTGTCATGCGCTCCCCGCGAGACCACATCTTATTCCGTTGCGGGAACAGTTGATCTATAGTCCAAGCAAAAACGTAGACAGTGCTGCAATGTACAATGGCCTGTACGCATTGTTTCCCTATTGGCAGGTTCAGTAATCTCGATATCCATACCGTTGCTATTCATCTTCATCTTGATTGTGTAAGCTTCATTGCTATCACGTTTTGTTGGGACAGGGATGGGATTGCACCTAATCAATAAAAGAAACAAGGCGTCGTGTAATCGTCTAAATCTCCTCTGGTTGTACATCTTTCCATTTGGTTCGACGCCACGCTTATTCACAGCTTTTCTCCTGACGCTCTTAAACACAGGCTGGTAGTTGATTTTCTGACTCTTACTCAGTGTCTGTTAATGGAAATGGGAATATGCAGAAAATACACGTCAGGTTTCGCTTGAAAACACGTAAATCAGTTAAAGAGGCGGCAGTTCATTGATTCTATACAGGCGCTAGTACGGCAGTTCATAGTTGGAGTTGATCAAGTCAGACCTTGTGCGACTTGGGACAACCGATTTTGGTTTGCATCACTCTTGCCGGTTTCCTTTTTCGAAGTTTTCACTCTCCCTGTCGGTTGCCCACATTGGCATTGTCCTGGGGGGCTTTTTTTTCTTCTCTTTCTCTTCTCAACTTCTCCCTTTCGGGAACCAAGCTAATGCATTCCTTGTCCTTTTTAATGACCCCTCAGTAACCGATCCGAAAACTCAGTCTGCCGAAATCTATTATAGACATTCTCTCATTTGTTTACACGGTCAACCCGCGTTTGCCCTTTTTTTTTTCATCTGAACTTTTCACGCAGATTTCCCCTTCATCCGTGATTGCTTGTTCTCATTTGTCAACCCTGCCCGTTCCTTCCATTCTTATATATTATTCATAACCAAACATTATCATTCTCTTGCAAAAAAGGAAAAAAGCTATATCTATATATCATATCCATATCTATATTATTCACGACCACCTTTTATAATGATATCCCCTCGCTTTAGCACTCATAACCAGAAGGCAAAGGTATCCATCATGCAGAACTTACGATCTCGTATTAAACATCTTTAACTGACAATGTACACGACAGCTTGCCGCTGACTACAATGATCTACTCAAGGAGCTTTCCTCGCCAAAGATGAAAGTAGTTGGCTGCTACTCCATAGGCGAAACAGTGGGTGAAGTACGTCATTAGTTGCCACCGCAACGCCGTTTGGATTATCCAATTAATATATAACCATGCATATGATCAGGGCACCTACGGAAAAGTAAAGCTGGGTGTGCATCAAATTACGGGCCGCCAAGTCGCGATCAAAAAGATCAGCAAGCAGCATGCTCCTCTTATGGCACGCGAAATCCATCATCATCGCCAACTTCGTCACCCAAACATTGTCACTCTTTTCGAAATCCTGTCAACCGAATCCGCTATATATATCGTGTGCGAATACTGTCCTAACGGCGAGCTCTTTGATCTCTTGACAACAACCGGTCGTTTCTCGGAACAGCAAGCCCAGTTTTTCTTTCGACAGCTTGTTGATGCCGTCCGGTATTGTCACGAGCGTGGCATTGTTCACAGGTGAGTTTATTGTTTGGATAGCAATTGATTATGCAATTAAGACAACTTTGGTAGGGATCTGAAACTTGAGAATATTCTACTGGACGCAGAAAACAATTGCAAGATTTGTGATTTCGGTTTTGCGCGCCAAGTGGATGACAAACAAATGCTTGAAACCTTTTGTGGCAGCTTGGCCTATTCTGCTCCAGGTAAAATAATTGTATCGATGGCAGTCGTCATCTTATAAATTTACTCACGTGGTTTGCAGAGGTCATCAAGCGCCAACGCTATACAGGTCCCGGTATGTACAACGGCTGTGGTCCAGTTGCTTCCACAACAGCTAAAAATACTTTGCCACCCATTTAGAAACTGACATTTGGTCCCTCGGTATCATCCTTTATACCCTCCTTGCTGGCGAATTACCCTTTGACGATGATAACGAGGCTGTCATGCAACGTAAAATAGTCAACGTGGACTATGAGATTCCTTCATACTTTTCGCCCGGTATGCTGCTTTTTGGTCAGTCTTACGTGTAGGATGGCTGACTCACTGGTTATTACGTTCGCAGAGGCTAGAGACCTGATAAGCAGAATACTCAGGCTGGATCCACAGAGCCGGTTGACTATCGAACAAATTGTGAACCATCCTTGGATGACGATGATTATGGATGACGATGATTGTGGAAGTGTGCCGTCTGCGAGGTACTCTGGAAGTTCCGATGTCGATTCTCTGTTTTCATCTCCTCGTCAAGCACCACGAGGTTTTGAAAACGATTACGACATATGCACGGAGATATCCAGTACACGTAGCAGCCTTATTAAATCACCAACCAAAGCATTCCATAATCCAGCTGATGCTCTCCAGAGTAGTAGAAGATGGAACGATGTGATGGAGTGTAACTTCAATAACCACTCGGATGACAGACACGGTGGTGGATTGTTGCAACAGGACAAGAGCAGATATGCATCACGACCACCGCGTTTCTCGGCTCCTACTGTCAGCAGCCGTATGCGAATGCCTCAGTACCCGTCAACGGTCCCATGTCGCTCTTCATTGCCTAATTCACTGCCGTCTCACACAAAGATGATGCGGGATTCATTGAATGTGCCTGAGGAACCTGCCATGGCACCGATTGAGCAACGGCTTTTCTCTGCACTTACAGCAGCCGGGTTCGATGAAAGAACTGTCAGAAACATGCGATCAGCTGATGCTGGCAATGCGCTCGGCACTTTATGGCATATGTTGATGGACAATCTCAGCAAATCAGAGTCCTGCCATAGCCCTGTCACTGTTTCGACATCGCTGTCTACCAAGTCGACGCCTGCGCAAGCGAGCTGTAAGCAAGTCGACAAAGGAATCCAGACAGAGTTTGAGAGCGACGTTATTGTCCGACCCACAGTTTCCGAGCCATTAGTGCCTAATACGTCTATCACATCATCATCATCATCGTCGCTGCCTAAACCCACGATACCGCCGTCCAATAGTAACAACACGAACCGTTCCGAGCGACCAGGCTGGTTCTCGTCTGTCAAGGCTTGGTTTGGAAACAAACACGAGGACGGGGCACGCGCCAATAGCGACAACGTCAGCGTCTCATCGCGCAGTTCTTCGCATAGTAAAAACTCTGCGTCCAACGCAACAAGAGAGCAAGTTGTTCGATTCGGTAGCGACTCTAAGCAGCGGCGACAGGCGCCCGCAGATGGAGTCGACAAGTACAAGTCGATCCCAGTCCCGGCGCCTCCAACCATTGCTCTGCCAGCGGCTGTACACAACAAGCCTTCGCTCGATAGTTACTATAAGGCAAGCAGTGCGTATGGTCCCGCACGTCCGCCAATGGTCTTGACTTCGCAGATGGCAAACAATCTGCCAGTCGCGGCTACCCGTCCAAACTTGCCACCAACCACTGCAACTCCTGTGGACGTTGACGCGTGCGGGCAAGGGCACGCTCAGTCTCGACCTCGACCCCCAGCTGCCGACCCACCAGCACCGGTTCAACCTAGAACGGCGCCACCAGTCCCCGCACCAAAACCAACGCAGTCCACTCCGCGTGTCGAACTGAAACCCGCACAACCGGAAGTTTCTGTGCTGAGTTCGTCCGAAGAAGAGGACGATGACGACGGCGAGACTTCTGATGATTCGTCACCAGCCACTTCTGTGTCTTCAACGGTCGATGAACCGGAAAAGGATTCCAAACTGAAAGTTTCTCCATTACCAACACCAACTCGGTCTTGGCCAATGGTAAGCTTATTGAAGAAAGTTTGGAGATGTATGTCAGTGGTACTCAAACTGTACCTCTTTAGGCTTTCAGGGACCCTCCGCCGGCAAAGCGGTTTGAGTTTGCTGCACCACGGTCACAACTTGGAATCTACACTTCACGCGACGGTGGGCGCAGGAAGCCCTTGGGTGCAAAGATCATTATAGAAGAAGAGGACGAGGAAGAGGAGTAAATCTTACTTTTTCTTTTCTTTAATATCCCCTTTGATGTACAATGTATATTCATCTGCTTTATCCCTTCTCAAAAAGAAGAAAAAAAAACCAGGAATGTATTAGCACGACCTTCAAGAGAAGAAAAAAAGATATCCAGCATCTCGGTTTACTCCTCGCTCTAGATACTCGTCCTCCGTAACCCAAAGTATAGTTACTCGCCCCGTTTTCTATACCTATCCCGTATACATATTCATAGATATAGTTGTTTCTCGAGAAATATCACTTTGTATGTTTATCATTTACAGGACTTTTCCTGAGTCGCCCTTTCGATACTCGAGTTTCTCAACTTTGACCTCATTATCAATCAACTTGTACACGTACGTTACTACCATGCTCGCCTGAATATCCATGAGCACAAAGGAGGGTATAGGATCTCTATAAGAAAAGCGAGCGAGAGTCAGTATCTACTCGTACCGATCTCATCTATGGTTCTTCTACTTGCGCGTTTTCTGGGATAGTAGAGTAAGCACCGGTGGCACTTCCAGGGTTGATAAAGAACTTGTTATTGTTTTCAAAAGCTTCGAATCGATGTGTATGACCCGTCAAAAGCACGTCGACTTCCATTTGTCGCGCAATGATATCGAGCGACTCGGGATCACCCCAGGGTATCACTTGGTGGCCGTGAAGTACGCCCACACGAATATTACCATGCGTCACTATTTTCGATTGTGGAAACGCTGGATTCTTTTCGCAACCGAGTTACTTTCGATGTCTCCAATGATGCTCCCAATGCGCGGTTTTCCTACCTCGTCAAAGTCGCCCCTGACCACGATAATGTCACCTGCAATGGTGCGCAAGTAATCAAGAGTCTCTTTGTCGCATATATTGCCCGTGCAAATGATTTGTTGTATCTTTCCGGGCACCTAGATCGAGCCCGTTCAGGTCTTTAGTAAGTTACTCGGCGTATAAGGGGTGGTGGACAGATACCAGCAGCTTTTTAAATTTGAGAGGAAGGTCGTGGACCCGGTGAGGAATGTGAAGGTCACCAATGACAAGAACAAGCTACGGTAAAAGAAAAGAAGTTTTGGGAATATGGTCCTCATGGCAAAAGCGATTGTGGAAAGAACAGGGAATTACCACCATAGCTAGTCGGTCGGTCGATAAAGGCGGTGTTCGCTCAAGCTGATGTTGCGGAAATGCTTGGCCTTAACAGAGCCAAGTCGTACGAGCGGGGATCATCGTCCACAAAAATTGCCTTCTTAGTCATGGAAGACTGCAAAAAAAAAGCATGTCGGCTTATTGATGAGCTTTGCATATTGGGAAAAGACACCTTACCCTTTGCATCAACAAAAAAGGCTCCTTGGTCAACCAAAGATTTGCTCAGAGACGGTGCAAAATTGAATCTGGATCGGATACGGGTTTACGGAAGACAAAGGTTATGAATAATTGCCAGCACAATGACATGACAGGAAAAGACCGTACTTTGAATAATTAATACACGAACCTGGGCGATTATACATCCATAATGAGCACCAAAAAGAATCCAAGGAACTATCTAATCCACGTCAAAAGCGTATACCAGAGATACAACTCATCAACCGGTTCTCTGAATGGTCCACTTCTTGAGAGGTGACCAAGACTCAATTAACTATGTAGCAGAAAACCCAGAAATCACCGAAGCAAGCCTGAAGAGTTCTAATCAAGAGATCAGATCAAAATAAACTCACAAAGAAGTCCTTACCTGTTCCTCTTTTTATTGAAGCCGACTTACAAACCTAATATCGCACCTAAAATTTGTACTGACGATTAACGCTTAAAGCGAGAAAAATCTGAAGGCAAAGTAGAAGAGAAGGCAGAAGCGCATGAAAAGGCAAAGGCAATAAAGTTACGTATGATGTACGATAAATGCCAGTGTAATGACAAAATTCGTCAAAAAATTTTTTGAGCGCCTCAGTCCCCTTTTCTCCTTCAAACTGAGGCAGCCAGCCTGAAGCTTTGTCATCAAGGCGAGAATTACCGATGCAACAGTGTTTGGTGCTGATTAAGCTGTTCAAGTTTCACATTCTCTTCAGTGAAAAATCTTATCTGCTACTTATGTGCCGACCATGATAAATAAGCTGCGAGCACAACGAAACGTAATACACCTTTCGGGAAAGATAGACCTGACATCGGCAAGTGGTTAACTCTGGCAAAATAAGGCTGTCTTTCGTCGCAGTGGTAATTGTAAAAGCTTTAGAATCGGATAATCCTAGGAAAGAGAAAAAAGAGAGGAAGTTGTGTCGCTCATGGAAAGTAGGTTAAGTTAGACTCCACGCTACTAAATTTGAAAGGAAACCAGTAGGCATAATAGCGGTTTCTCTAGCTATTGTTCGCGAAAGTCAAAGCATACCGTCACCGCTCACGATACAGATCACTCGCGTTAGAACATAAAATAATCGAGATAGCTAGCATATCGGCATAGTCAATTCATATGCTACTATCTGGTTACGGATAATGTTTTAGTCAAAGACACGGTCGATGGCACTAACAAATCAATTATTGACTGGAAAACTTTCGTGCATCTTGTAATAGTTTTTTTTTCCAAAAGTCGAGATTGGGTGCTGTGTAGTTAAGTGTTGCGTATTGAAGCGCTCAGTGCTTGGCTGCTCGATTATTATATTCGATAAAATGCTCAGAAAATGCACCAATCTAACGGTGTGTTCAGCTGAAAGGCAATTGTTTCATTTATTCTGTCATTATGCCCAGACCAATTACCTCACAAAAAAGCAAGTGATCCAACTTTTAATCATAACGCTGCTTTTGTTAGTGGCAATTTTTCTAAGTGCAATAGCATAATAACTTCTCGGAACGGGACCATTGTCGGCACTACGATCAGAAGAACTGAAGGCATCAGAATTAGCCTGAATTTTTGGGAGCTTATGACTTGAGCTAGCAAAACCACATAAAATAGCGTTTCTCAAGTAATAAAATTCACTCAGTATATGAACCCTTTGCTGACAGTTCTCGGAGTATTATCCAAAAAGAGGTTTATCGTGTTGTCTCGCATCATCGTGCACGACTCGCGAGCTGCACGTCTATCCATGGTCTAGTCAGCTCGAGAAAGACCAAATGTCCTGCATTTATCAACGCACTCATGTCAGGATCAGAGCTACAGGCTAACGTAACGCAATGCAGTGGTCGTCTTCGATCCTTTGCCACCAGCTTTGGCCTCATGCATGCCGTACTATCGACCTTGGTCCAACAGTGCCAACGAATTACCCGCCTGTCTTTGGAATCGCGCAGGAATGAGCTTGCAAGCGTCTTGCCAAGTCTGCAGAAAACACTGGGAGCATACCAAGAAACAGTGGTTGGTTTGTCTCCATTTTGGCGTCCAAGATGATAATGAAGCCTAGCCCCATGACGTTACCCAGATGTCTATTCCATTATGTGAATTATTAGAGAGATGGCCTACTTCGAAGTTGAACTAACTCTTCTTGGACTTTCTTTTCTGAGACAGCCTCATTTGTCGATTATCCAAACTGTAACCGTCTTAAAGCATTGCTTCTTCGTTTAACAACATTTTGACAGTTGGCTCTCGGGAACTTTTTGTGAAATATCATTGGTGATTTGTTCTTGTCTTGCTGCATTAACCCCCTTGTCATCAAGTTATTGCATGTTGCTGCTGCTGTAGGGTTCAGGCTTGTTGTTGTTTTGAAAAGGCTCTTCTGAAACGGCAATGGCCTCATCGATAAGGCTTTTCTTGACACCGCTTCAATAGCATTTTCTTCAATCAATACTTTGGAGGACATCACATCGCTGCGCTGCGGCTGCTTAGGTTCAGTGGATGGGTCGCTCTTCGTACAGTTGTTCTTGAAATCCTTCCATGTCGTGGCAACAACCAGGATCATCAAGATAACAGAGGCGCGCAAATGCATGAAAAATTAGGGGTCGCAGCCTGACCCGCAGGTCGACTCGGGTCGAATTTTCTAACCCGTCGACCCGTCTATGAGCCGCCTATGGGAAAGGACCACCTCTCATATTAGCAAAACTTGCGAGTCGACATCTCTGAATGGCAATGAGCAGATGCATAATACGACACTGACTGACATCCCAATTGTGTGTCGAAACAAACCTGTAGGAGATACGCGGCATAGAAGCAGGAAAGAGAGCAACCTCTGCGCCCAGGCGTCCCGAATATTGAAACGGCAACAGCACTGACATCTTTTTCCACGAACCAAAATTTGAAAGAGATATTGGGACAGCACTGAGGTATTTGTACACAATTCATTTAGGGCGAGTCTTGCGTAGCGGCTATATGCTGTTTCGTCCGGTGATAATGAAAAGTCAGCAGTAAAAAAATGCATAAAGTTCTTTTATGGCGTTGTTCTTAATGAATAAACAACGCGGCGTACATACCGATGCGCCATCTCTCTTCCAGTCAATGATTGGACAAAAATACTAAACAATAGCAACTTTCTTCTTATTATGCACTTTAATCAGAATGATCCATACTTTGCAACGACGATTAAATAACCTTAACAAAAAGTCCTACGCATAGACTGTTGTTGACGACCTTCACAAATCATACCATTAACTGTTATCAACTCATCCTAAAAATATCGTCAAAACCCCTGTCAGTATGTCCGAGGTCAAGGATAATACACGCTCGAGAGTATGGAAAATCATCTTCTATATGTATCCAGCGGGAACGTTAGGGAAATGCTGCCATGTTTCACCACGAATATGCAGTACCGTCCAAATCTCACATGGAACTCAAAATAACCACCAGCTGTCGTAGCAAGAATTGGATACATCGGGACCCCTATATCTCAGCATTCCAGGTATTGTTCCTAATGAAGCAAGAGAACCTCCGAGGTATCAGCTAGGCTAATCTATCATTCACGCCGCGGCTCTCCTTGTACGTTCAGGTGGGCATAAAAGTGCTTCTATACATCGCCCTCGCTACTTTGGCTTTCTGACGTTCACCGGTTCTCATCCCTGCCATGCTGATGCTTATACGCAACTTGATCTCCAATGGTTGTAAGAAAATACTGTTCTTATGTTGTTGTTCGGAATGGACGTAGTCATCGAAAGGATTTGTAAAATCGGGAAACTGAGTTTGAAAAGGATCCTCTTCACCGATCTTTTTCATCGCTTGAGGATATCAGACAAAAAGAACACCAGCACGATGTCCAACCTGATCGAAATTACTACAGGCGCTCAGTTTAAAGACTTGCTTGCAAAGAAGGATGCTGTCTATGTTCTGGATTTCTGGGCACCTTGGGCCGAACCCTGCAAGCAAATGAACGATGTGTTTGCCGAGCTTGCTGGCAAATTCCCTGCTTTGCAATTCCTAAAGGTAAGCGAAAGCAATTCCGCATGCCCAGCGATCCCAGGTTCTCAACCATTGTTATAGATCGAAGCGGAAAACTTTCCGGAAATTTCAGAGGAATATGAAATCTCGGCTGTGCCTACTTTTGCGATCGTCAAGGTAAAGAAAGAAACATTAACTGAGATCGAACAACATTAATCATCCTTGATCGGGCAGGGTGGCAAGACCGTAGAGCGGATTGAGGGAGCGAAAGCTGCTGAACTTTCCAATGCTGTAGCCAAAAGCGCCAAGGGAGTCGCCAATGGCGCTGTCAAGGCGTCTGACGGAGAAGTGAAACAGCCAATAAAAGACTTGAATGCACGGTTAAAGGCTCTTATTGAGAGCGCTCCAGTCATGGTGTTTATCAAGGGCACGCCACAGCAGGTAAGTACCATTTCTTCTGTAATGGCATTTGAAGGGAGCAGTAATCCATTTTTTCCTTCTTAGCCACGTTGTGGTTTCACCCGGCAGTTGATTGATATCCTTAACGAGCAGAAAGTAAAATATAGCTCGTTTAACATTCTGCTTGACGAAGAAGTTCGTCAAGGTAGGCTTTCAAAATGAAAAGAGAACGAAGTCCGCGGTATCACTGACAAAACTCCAAAGGTCTGAAGGCTTACTCTAACTGGCCAACATACCCTCAATTGTACGTCAAAGGCGAATTGATTGGCGGTCTTGATATCGTCAAAGAGCTGGTGGCTTCCGGAGAATTTGCCGAGATGATCAAGGAAGCAAATGCCCAATAAGTGATTGGATGATGACCTGGTAGACTGATTCCTGTAAATTTTCTTTGTATCCATTTGCCATGTTAATACAACCTTTTGCGACTACTTGGTTTGCCACGAATGTTTCCAATTCATGGAACTGATGCTAAATTCTTTTGACGGATACACGAGCCACGATTGCTGTTATCCTGTATCTGCACGTATCAGTGTGCGCAAATGCAATGTTTGATCGGCTAAGCAATATACATCAAGTTAGGATCGGAGAGAGTAACGGCAGTTCTGAGTAAGATGAGCCTCTTGGAAGCAGTAATGAACAAAAAGATACTGTTGTCCCTTGCATCGTCTTCAAAACATCCGCTTCCGTTCTCATGAGGGAAGAAGAAAGAAAGTAAAGATAAAGCACATCAGTATAATATTCCAATAGAGCTCGTGTGTCGAGTTGTGTCTTGTCTCAGCAGTAGAACGATGCCTGTTGCTGCAAATTCGACAAAACGATATTGCACATCTCAGAAACACGCTTGGCTGCTTTCGTAAACGTAGAGGAATTCCTTCATCTTGCATTCGTTGGCGCAAATTCTGTTCACGGGGTGTAAGGGATTCCGTTCATCGGGACTAAAAACTGCAAAGCAGAAGATTGGCTGTGCCGTGGAAAGAGCGGGGCAAAAGAAGA
>JSYX01000390.1:0-33249 GCA_000787465.1 Thermomucor indicae-seudaticae
ATCACAGTGCAAATGTATTTTGATTTCACCGTAAATCTTTGTTAAAGCATGGCGCAAATTCCACTTGAAGTTGACGCAAAAACTACCAACCGAGGACGCAAAAAGTTATTCAAAAACCAATATTTTCTATCAGACAGGGTGTCAAGGGGACTGTCCGTACGTAACCGCCAACTTTTGCATAAGCGACCTTCGGAGTTGCTGCTTACCGACGCCACGGAAAGAAAACGACTAAGAAGAACTAATCCTCATGCGGCGCAGACCTGGTCTTGCTCATGCCCTGCATCGGGAGCAATTGGGGGTAAGTTCGCTTTGGCTGCTCACGAAATCTTTGTAACTGACACTTTTCAAAAGAGGGACTTCCAACAATATGGCGACTCCATTGCAGCCAAGGAATTGGAACAAGTAAGAGCAACCATTGGGAATGTGTACTTGTTCAATCCGCTGGTCCTAACCTTCTTTTTCGCTCTATTTTCTCAGTTACAAAAGCAACTTGAAGTATTCAAGACCAACCTGCAAGAATTTGCAAGAAAGCATCGCAAGGATATCCGAAAGGATCCCACTTTCCGAGCTCACTTTCAACGCATGTGCGGCAATATCGGCGTGGATCCCTTGGCTTGTATGATCCCACCTATGTATGGCTTACATGGCTAATCCTCTAGCTAAACCGCGGTTTTTTGGTAGCCAATAAGGGATTCTGGGCAGATTTACTCGGCGTAGGGGATTTCTACTACGAGTTGGGGATCCAGATTATCGAGAGTTGCATGGCTACTCGATCGCGCGACGGCGGACTCATTGAACTGCAAGAACTGAAACGGCGTTTAGAAAAAATGCGTGAGGTCTCGAATCAGAAAGGGAAACAGCAAGAGATTACAGAGTTAGGTTTGCGCTTTCTTCGATTTGAACTACTATTTTTTTCCTAGCAATTGACGCATGGTCAGCAGGGATGATATCGTACGTGCCATACGAACGCTGAAACCACTCAGTGGTGGTTTTGAGGTGATTCAGATTGGTTCACGTAAAATGGTGAGATCAGTGCCCAAAGAATTGGATAAGGATCAATCTGCTTTGCTACTGTTGGCTCAGGTAAAAATGAAAAACCTCATCATCATGTATGCTAAAATGAACTTTGTCTTTGACGGGAACTCTTTCTTCCTTCTTCGGCTTGGATTAGAAAACCGGTTTTGTGAGCTTGCCAATGATCCAGACAGAACTTGGTTGGCCAGATGCCCGTGCTGAACACGCTTTGGTACGTTTTCCTTGAAATTCGACAGCTAGGCATCAAGCATATTGATTACGGTTCAAAATAGCAACAACTATTACAAGATGGTTTATCATGGGTTGATAATCAAGGTGACATCGAAACCTTTTGGATACCAAGTTATTTCAAGTTAGAAGAACGAGATTAGATAATAATGGATTTTACGGTTTGGTTTGGCATTTATTTCCGCTGCTGGAGAAGATCCTTTTGCGTTTATTCCAATTTCCCATTTGATTTTTCGATGAAGTGTGTACGCCTCAAAAAACAAAGAATACTCAGTATCCGTTGTATATATGACAACAAACGGAAGTATATCACTGAAAAGTCTTGATTATCTCTTCCTAAAAAGTCTAACGCAAGTGGGATGAATCATGCCACATAAGCTGCTTCAAGCAAGGTAGACAAGACTTATAAATAGAGGCCGTGCAGGCTGTGATTTACATACTTCGTTCCAAAATACAAGCATTTTCGTCGATGCACTCGTTGAAGCATCATGTGACCTTCTGGTACATCTCGTTGATGCAAGCGTATCTATCAAGGCTATGATGCAGGTTCCAAGGCATTGCTCCTTTCTGCAAGGTCTTTGGGCAATGAAAGAAGTCGGCCAATCCAAGTTTCTGCTTGCAAAACAGACAGACCTTGAAGTGAGGGATGAATCATAATTTGGATACAAGAAGTCCAAGCTTTCTGCGAAGTTTTCATTCCACAGAAACTGTTGCGTAAACACCCCGGGTTTCGAGATCCAGTTCTTAGAAGTGGACCTGCAAAGCGCGCAACATGGTGATTCCATCGCAAACCATCTACATAACAGACTCCTTGACCATATCCTCCCATTTATAATGGAGTAAAACGATATTTCTTGTACTCCGTTGTTACGAGGCGGTATCTCAATTAAAGGAAAAGCAGACCGTATAAGAGAGAACTCTTCTTTATTGATTTGTATACGCATCCTATTTATTCTAGTTTATGGAAATGCCGTAGATTCGGCGGTATGGATGCATAATACATGAGTTGCTGCCATACCGCTCTGGGCAGCGGCTCGGTGCCTTCGTGTTCTATATGCCTGGGCTGTGTCACATGATCTGTGACAGTGAACTGCGTGACATCCGTGTAAATTTCAGACAAGCCCCGTGGATTTCACACTTGGTGTTCCCTGGGAAAAAAGGTGGAATGAAATTTTCCAGAGTTCACAAGAGCTTCCCTGCCAGCGACGTGTTTTTCGAGTATTCCTCGAAGAAAGGTGAAATAAGCGACACGGGAAATTAACGAGGACTGTCTGTGCATGAAAGCTATAACAAAACAAATTATTGTATTGTTGTAGTTAGGATCTTGTCTCTGTGAAACATTTCATGAGAGCTATTGTAAGCTTACGGAAGATCAGGAAAGCGCTCTTTTCGATAAAGCACAGTGGGTACCCAAACGCAATTGGAGACAACTTGCAAAATGAGCTCATACTTAAATAGGAGGACAACATATGCCCAACGCCTGTCCATACCGAAGTATTTTTCAAATAATGAATACTGAGCCCGCTTGTAACTTGACAGCAAAGGCCCTTTTTGCATCCCATAATGGCTATGGACCAGCTGGACCCGTGCCTCTTAATAGCAACCTGATGTTTCGTAAATTGCAACACTCGTCCTGCTATGCAGGCTACAAGTAGCATGACTGCCCGTGCACGAGACCCATTTTAGTTTGCGCTCTGCTTGTCCCTAGGTGACATATCATTGTAACACATATCCCGTGTACTGTCGCGGACAGTGAAAAAGCGCGCAGCTTGTACCGTATGATAAATGTTGTCTGCTTCATTTTGCCCGAGACAAAGGATAAACGAAGGAAGCAATGACGCGTCATGGTATTAGTCTCGTCGGAATTCAGGATTGAGGTAAGAAATATCGAAGCAGCTCCTGGTTTATCAATATTCTCTCACGGCATACGTATTCGGAAGTGCAACCGATATCCGTGATACGTTGTGGCACTACACCGGCGTCCTCTCTATTCTATATTAGGAAGACGCTTCCTGTTTTATACTTATCGCCGGTCCCCGTAACTATATGCATGCAGTCGTTCCCCTAAAGGTGGTTATGCAATTGGCTAAGGAGTCAATGAAACGCAGTCCCCCTATGGTATTTAAACCGGTACCCGGGTCCCTTGGACCTTTTTCTTTTTCTTCACCAGCGTTTCTTAACATCTCGAAGCAAAATCTGCGATCGCGCTTAGAACAACATTTATTTGAACACATGTTTGATCATGGAACTTTTTCTGACTTCGCGGTGGAATTTGCGCATCCAGTGTTTCCTTTCAGCATTCGCTTCGACTTGCATAGAGCTGTCGTATGCCAATCGCCGTTTTTTGAGAATATCCTGCAGAAGGGCCACTACGCACAAGTACACTGCAGCGACAATAACGAGGATGATTAAGGAGAAGAGGAAGTGGATGAGGTTGGCAACGCGATGGAAGAAGCCGAGTACGACCCTCTCGAGGTCGTGACCACGTTGAAAATCAACCTCAGGGATGCGTTCGCTGACCGTAGTTTCCTCTTGGCCTCTCTCCAGCACAATGTGAGACGCGAGCAGCCTCTTTTCAGCCGCGTACTGGCCAAGCATATCCGCTTTGCCCTCCAGTGGATGTATACCACAGACAGGAGAGACCTTGTCGAGCACATCGAAGACGACGATACGTTGCGGATTTTGGCGATCGCCGTTCTTTTCGGGCTAGATGACTTGGCAGATGTGTGTGTGACGAGGTATACCAAGTCTCAGATATCGATAGACACGATCATGCGCGATATTGAGCATATCTGTCAACTGCCGCATGACCATGACGCCTACCTCCGCTTAAAGAATGCGGCAGTTTTACTATTGTTACGACGCGGCCCGGAGAATCCGAAGTCCTTGGCGGCTTTACCGGTCGACTACATGACAGACGTGCTCGGTGCAGACGCACTTCTCGTTGGGAGTGAATGTGAGCGGTACTGTCTGCTGCGCCAGGTATTTGTTGAGTACGTGCAGTCTGTGGACAAACTGTCCTGGTCTCCCACGGTACCGCCGAGCGCAATAATAACAGTAAATGCTGATAATGTGCGATCACGCAAGCGTAAGCGTATCCCTTCTGAGGAACTGGCGGACGGATTTTCTTTGATGTCACATGAACGCGGCAAGGCGCGGCGGATCCTGACCGGATGTACGTTTTCAGCGACGGCACCGTTCGAGACACTTGTGTCTCAGGCTTCATCAGCAGGGATAACCGATAAGGCCGAGGTTTTAACCTCTTTACTTCGCACCTCCGTCGACTATAGATGCATGACCTTTGAGCAGTTATTGAAAGTTCGCCAGGACCTTCTTGTGGATGAAAGCGTTGTTTTGAAGGCACTTTGGCAGAGAGAGGAATTGGAGCGCTTGTTGTACCCAAGCACTGCTATCGGAAGTTTATGCTCCAGCGAAAGCCGACCATCATCATCACCAACATCATCGTATACGTTGGATGAACGCTTTGCTGCACCGGACGAAAGATGTGACGCCGATAGTTCCAAGGAACTCGAACAACAATTAAAGACGATATTACCAGAGTTTCCAAAGTTTCGGTTCCGTTTCTCAGTTCCAATGACGTGTCCAGATAATGACAGCACCTGGAGTATAGATCACGGTGAAGGAATGAGCGCTTTGTCCCAACACAAAGAAAGTCACGAGCTACCAGCTGGACTGGGGAGCTCAATTGACAATCCAATCGTGATATACGATAGTCAAAGCGATAGCAACATTTTTGAAAGCGCTCGACGGTTGCCACAACGTAATATCCGGAAGAGGACGTTTTATTCACGGACCGTAACGGCTATGAGCACAAAATACCGTGTGAAGGTGGACGCACAGATAATACCCAGAAATCTGGTCGAGTTCCAAGGCGAAGACGACGATGATGGTCCGGAATCCAGTGAAAATGAAGAAGAAGATGTTCTACTTTGTCGCTTCGAGGTACAGCGTGTCAGATCAGAATCTTCAAATACCATTTGTTCCCAACAAGCCGCGAAACTCCAGAGAGACACGCAGACACGTTACACCATCTATTACTTGAACCGGCACGAAAGGCTTTGGGAAACACATAAAGTCGACACTGAACAAACGGAAAGCAAGGAAGCTGGCGATCTGCCTTATATGGGTCCAACACTGATCTATGGAAACATCAAGGATGGTATGACGTTTGACACAATGGTGACGCTTGAACCGTATTACATACATGATGCAAAAGACTATTTATTGCAAAATGAAATACAGTAAAGGTATATGAATATTAATTTCCCGTAGTCGAGTCAGCTTTTGGCTTTTAATAAAAGCGTAGTCAATAATATGCCGATAAAACCTTTTGTGCTTTCAATGTTTTCTTTCAAAAAAGAGGTTGCTTTTCATTGCTGCGGATCTGTACGGTATCTGAAAAAAATTATCTAATACAGGACCCGCTTGCTGCAGCGATCAACCGAAAAAAATCAAAAGTGATCATTGCTTTAAATTACCACTACATTAATCAATCAGTAGTTTGTGACATATCATCTGCCAATTGTTTCCATACGCTTCAATAAAGAAAGCATGCTTCTATAATGATCGCTAATTAACACGAGTGAACGTTTTGCTGGTTTCCAGACAGCATCGAGGACGAGGATGGAATAGCGCCTTAAGAATTATTTTTAGACGTATAAACGCGCCCTTCAGGTTGTCTTCATGTCCGTTTTCAGTGTTCATTTCAAGATCCCTATTGATTGCCTCAAGCAAGATCAAAGAAACAGTATCTCAGTGAGCGAAAAGAAAGCTACTCAACGACGCCAACCAGGTGACCAGCGAGACAAAGCGGTTCCGTTTCAGCAATCGACAGTAGCTGGCTATCTGTTATCAGCGCTTGATAAAACAATGCATCTGGACACTGATCACCACATATAATTAGCGATATTTCCCTGCTTACCAAAATGGTGAATGGAAGAAGTGGTCACTAAATTGAGCGATCACTAAATAATAATTATTACAGCGAGTGGGAACTGTATTGGACTTAGAGACAAGGTACTATGGTGGAAACTTGAGAGACATACATAGGGTGAGGTCCTTACGCGCGTCATGCTCATCATGCAGAGAGAGCTCTGCGCTGCCGGAAGTGGTCGAATAATTCAGAATGCAAGGCATGGACCACGAAGAGTTTCTAACCGGAGCACTTCAAGTCTTTCCAAATAATCCGAAACTTTTCGTTTATGCGACTCGAGCCTTCCTCGCACATCATGCATGCTCATACCAATTTTAGTAGGCTTCATGAAAATTAAACACTGATTGTATGTCGTTTAAGCGTCGCCTAGTCGTTCATTGTGCTTGACGCAGCTTCTAATAGCCTGTCATTCATTGGCTGTCGCACACTTTCAATGGATTATGAGCTACGGAACCTCGGCAGTCCCATTTCAGAATGCCCCATATGCTGTATGCTTTAACATTTACGTTCTCTGAGAGCTGATATTTGATTTGATCTTTGCTGCGTAACTGATATTCAGAGTATTTTTTGGCCAAGCTTTCTATTTCCGACCATGACTTCCGCGCCTCTTTTTGCCTTGAGTTGATGGACGTGCAATAGTTCATATGCATCAGTTCTATTAAAATGTGATTACCTATACAACGGATTAACGTCTACCTCAGTTGCTAACGACAAGTATGACTAAAGGATTACATTGACAGTGGTAGCACTTGCAGTTGTCCCCAGGATCCGGCAAAGCAAAAAAAAGCACGCGGATTTTGATTGCCCCTTTTCTGTCCGAAACTTTGCTCGTCGTATGCGTTTCCTATTGGTTCGGTCAAACGTAAGGTATCTGCAAAAGGCTGAACTTTATGCACTAAAATCCTAACGTTGCTGTAATTAGTGGATGGCGCACCTGCAAATGAGCACATGCTGCTTCTAATTTGTACAAAACGGGTTAGTCTACATTCGGAGCCGGGACCGAGAAATACGGAAAGTATCCACGGCGACTATTCCCGATCCGGATAGTAATCAAAATTTCTATAAAGAAGCACCTTTTTGACGAGACTTTTTCTTTTGTTCTTCTTTCACTTCTTCTTCATTTCGACAATCAAACAACTCTATACCCTTTTCTCGTATACCCCGCACAGCGTTTGCCTTCCATACCCGGCATCAACGTTGCCAAAAGATTCCATCACCAGATTCTTTGTATATACCCTTTGCGGCTTGTCCACACTATATACCTTGTACGGCTGGTCCGTACTTTATTCCCCTTGCGGCTGGTCCGCTCCATTCCCCGTTAGAAAAACGACTGTATATATTATGCTTTCACTCCATTGTACATACTTACATTACCGATACTCCGTCATTGTATATACCTTCATGCACTTGCATACCACCCACATTTGTACATAACTTCATCCTCAGCATCCCATCATCACATTGTACATATTTTCATTCACTTGCATACCACACACATTTATACATAACTTCATCATCTGCATCTCATCATGACGTTGTACATAATTTCATTCACTTGCATACCCACGCCAAACACTTGTACATATTCTCATCACCTGCATACCGTCATGACGTTGTATATACTTTCATTTACCTGCATACCTATTACATTTGTGCATACATTCCTCATTTGCATCACAGCATGACATTGTATATAGTTTCATTCACCTGCATTTCCATCACACTTGTACATGTATCCATCATCTTCATCTCATCATCATTGTATATAACTTCATTCACTTGCATAACCATCACATTTCTACATATCTTCATCCATTGCATCCTTCATGTCTATTAATTTATTATCTTAACCAAAGCTTGGCTGTCGAAGCATTTCTATCACGTTTGTAAAAATATCTAATATAAACTATTTATTTGTCAAGTTTGTAGAATTTTTGTACATTATAGATGAGACAGTGGTGGAGACGGAGTCCTTTTCAAGGAATTAAAGTCGATTTGTGCCACCTAATGAAGCTCTCGTACAACCTGGACCACGATGCGGACTGGCGTCTAGATTCCCTGGTATTCAAATAAAGCGTAGAACGAATGTCGTTATACCTTTGATCGGCCGGTCCATTGGCTCAGCCAAACTCATGGGTAAACGCGATCGCTTTTATAGACCATGCTGTGATCACCAGAATGAATGACTTTTGGGAACCAAGGAAAAACCAAAAAATGGGACGTTCATATTCACGGTGGCCGACATCCTGCGTCAACTATGGATGCATCACTTGTCCGTGAAGTGTTCACTTTTTGCTGAAAAATAGCTGCTGGCGTCATACTTTAACCTAGTGCATGGTGCTAGCATCTAGAACATTTTTAAAAAGGTTACAATTAGGGATCTAAAACGGATAATAAGGCGGCAGGTACCTGTAAGTGCGCTAAATGCACTGCTGCATTCACTGCATTTACTTTGAATAGTGTTGTGCACTGAATGCAGTGTGATTTGATTTGCACGTATCACGATGAGGTTGGTGCATTTAACGCACTTACAGGTACCTGCCGCCTTATTCGGATCATCTGTTTTAGATCCCTAGGAAGGGGGGAGGGTGGTGTGCTTCAGTTGACCAAGCGCGGCTGAACGCAAGCCAAAGATAACTCTGACTTTAGAAAGCCGTCATTTCAAACGGCAGGTCCTCATGTTGAAAATGTCCAAATTACGATGCACACTTGGTTGTAGAAGTCGACTCATTTTCTTATTGCTATCCTACGTTGACCAAGTGCCTGACTCACGGTGTTGAAACAGTTGCTGTATTATCGTAGTTTTTCTTTCAATACGAGGACAATGTATATCGATAAGATCCTTTTGACAGGCGGTATCCATAAATAGACGTGCTCCACTGATGCATAAGCAGAATACTCGGTCACAATCTCTGTCCCATTATAAGGCAAATATGAATAGACCGTAACACAAGTAGCGTTTCAACGGTCTACTCTCATGCTTATGCAATAAAATGCACCTGTCCTTTTTAAAAGCACACTTGCAGCTCTTGCCGTACGACAGAGACGACTATAGGTAGCTTGAATGTCCTTCACTTCGCCTGTGAAAGCAGATAGTCAAAACGCTTAAGAAACCGATGCAACACAAGAGGATGGTCTCTGTCAAGCGGAAGTCCTGGTCGCTTTTTATATAATCCGAGAGCTTTAAGAATGCAATAACGTTCATAGTGCATGCTCAGTGTGGCCTTCTGTGGACCGCACTCGCGATGGCGGTCGAAAATGAGGCCCAGTTAGGACTCTGATGCTCACTAATCTGCAAGCCTCACTGAGCATCTAAGCAATGACGGACGTTATGGGTTCTGCGGCGCATGGATAGAGATCGGCAACGAGCTACATGTGGTTGGTGTGTCTCCGCATACATTATCGGCAAACTGTGCAATACTCAACTCGCAGCAGAATCGCTTGGCTGTTTATAAAACTCTAGTCTAAAATTCTCTGTCGTATGAAGGAAAACGTTTGTCAGATCTTGGCAGAATATGCATAATAAAGCGCATTGCAGCATAGCGGTTGAATGCACAACAGTAAGACTTCATCCGATTCAGTTGTTGGGCTGAAAAAGGAAAGACAGTCTCGATCCAGAATTTAAGGAACGGTTTTGGCACACCTGGTTTTTTGAAAAGGCACACGGACCTGAATCTGTTGACAGTATACAATGGCAAGCATCGGTTGGGATCGTGGCCAAATCTACTCGACTGCTGTTCTACCAGGAGCAGAACGCGTCAATACACATGCTGAATTAACAGCCATGTTTCAAGAGTTTATTCAAAACTTCCGCATCGACAACAATTTCGTTTACAGGCAAGCCGCTTCCCGAATTGTCCTTCCATTTGTCACTGTGCTTATCGAAAACTGTCTAGAGATCAACTACGAGATCACTTGATGCTCAAGCAACATTACATTGAGGTCGATACGGCTCACTTGATCAGTTACAATACCGACTTGGCCACCAAGCTGTTTGCTGAACCAGCTGAAATGCTCCCATTGGTAAGTAACCCGACCTGTGTTCTCATTAAGGTATATCCTGTTTGTGTTGATGCGCCTTTCTATAGTTCGAAAACGCAGCCAAAGAATGTTCGAAGCGTAGTTTGGGTCTAAAGCCTTCCGATATTAGCAACTCCTCTGTCCCCGACTGGCAGGTTATGCTTAAATCGGATGCCAATGTCATTCAAGTTCGCGATTTGGACGTGAGTTCAGGAGTAAGGCCGAAAAAAGTACTGAGGAAGAAACTGACAGTCGAATCGCTTTACAGTCTGATTACATTGGCAAGCTGGTGCGTATTCCCGGTATCGTCATCGGTGCCTCGACCCTTAGTTCACGTGCAGTATATGTCAATATCATGTGCCGAAACTGTAGACATACAAAGATGATCCCCGTGCCTGGAGGTTTTAGTGGTATCACTTTGCCTCGAACTTGCGACAGGTACTATGTCGAGACATAATATTCTTGCACCGTCACGTTATGCTGATGCGAGATATCTTCAGCACGCAGGACCAGAACCTTAAGGACAAATGTCCTATCGATCCTTATGTTATTGTTCACGACAAGAGCCAATTTGTGGATTCCCAAGTGCTCAAGTTACAGGAAGCGCCTGATATGGTACCCGTGGGTGATCTTCCCCGCCACACGATTCTCCACGCCGAAAGGTACGTCATCATGCTTTTTTTTCCGTTCATGGAGGCTAAATGATGATATAGGTGGTTGACAAACCGGGTTGTCCCAGGCATGCGAGCCATCGTCATGGGTATTTATTCTATTTTCCAAAACAAAGCTACAGTGAGTACTCGCATCGGGCTGCGGAGCGAAGTGAAGCGCCTTATCTAAATAGTGACTTGAAAGAAATCTACTGGTGCTGCTGCTGTTCGAACACCGTACATCAGAGTCGTGGGTCTGCAGATCGATCAACATAACAGTAGTCGTGGAAAGCCAGTCTTCACTGAACAAGAAGAAGAGGAATTTATCAGAATGTCCCGTGAGCCCAACCTGTACGAGACGTTTGCAGCTAGCATTGCTCCATCTATTTATGGCAACATGGGTAAGTATCTTTCCCGTTGTCTAGTCCATCTGAGAGCAACCTTGTCATCTGAGCTTTTGTTCTGCTAGATATCAAAAAGGCCATCACTTGCTTATTGCTTGGCGGCTCAAAGAAGACTCTACCTGATGGAATGCGATTGCGTGGTGACATTAGTGTCCTTCTGTTGGGTGATCCCGGTACAGCCAAGTCTCAATTTCTCAAATTCGTGGAAAAAGTGGCCCCTATTGCAGTTTATACTTCGGGCAAGGGAAGCAGTGCTGCTGGTCTCACTGCTTCGGTCATTCGTGATCCTAGTTCGGTTAGTAATAGTGAAGGAAGCTTTCAGCTAATCTTGTGTACACTGATGCATAAAATAGCGGGACTTCTACTTGGAAGGCGGCGCGATGGTTTTAGCGGATGGTGGTGTCGTCTGTATTGATGAGTTTGACAAAATGCGTGACGAAGACCGTGTGGCAATTCACGAAGCCATGGAACAACAGACTATCTCAATTGCCAAAGCTGGTATTACCACCATCTTGAATTCTCGGACTTCTGTCCTTGCAGCAGCAAATCCAGTGTTCGGCCGATATGATGACATGAAGACGCCGGGCGAGGTGAGTTGGTGTATGGCTTGCAGCAGATGCCAATGACTTGATTGACAAATATACGCTCGTTAGAATATCGACTTCCAAACCACGATTCTGTCCAGATTTGACATGATCTTTATCGTCAAGGATGAACATGATGAGCAACGAGATATGGTATGTGATATTGAAAAGGTTTGTTCCCCATGCATTATTGCTGACAATGAATGTCACAGTCAATAGCCAAGCACGTCTTAAACGTCCATATGAACCAACAAACGCAAGACATTGCGATGGGTGAAATTGATTTAGAGAAGATGAAGGCTTACATCAACTACTGCAAAGCGTAAGTAACAGGAGAATGGTCAAGAAGTGTAGCGAACTAAAGCATGATTATCTAGGAAATGTGCACCTCGTCTGACAGCTGCAGCGGCCGAAATACTAAGCAGCCATTTCGTCAGTATCCGAAAAGAAGTTAAAGAATCGGAACGAGACATGAATATCCGGTCGACGATCCCGATCACCATCAGACAGCTGGAAGCCATTATTCGTATATCTGAATCGCTTGCCAAGTTGACATTATCTCCAGTTGCTACGGAACAGCATGTCGAAGAGGCCATTCGGTTGTTCAAATTCTCGACGATGGATGCTGTCCAAAGTGGTGGAGTGGAAGGAACGACTCGCAGTGAATTGATGGCTGAAGTTCAATTAGTCGAAAACGAGATCCAGCGTCGACTACCTGTCGGTTCACAAGTGCCTGTGTTCCGGATCAAGAATGATTTGCTTCAACAAGGATTCTCTGAAGCTGCTATTACCAGAGCGATCACTATCCTGGCTCGCAGAGAAGTGTTACAACTGCGAAGTCAAGGCAAAGTCGTTTATAGACAAGCTGTCTAAATGGAGAGAAAGAAAACATTTGCTTGAACGCGCTTCTCCCAGGAGCGTACTGTACATATTTATTGCATCTGTATTAACACTAGCTATACAAAAATTCCAAAATAAAGAAGTTTATTAGTTGATAGTATTACATTTACAGGGGACACTATAGAAAATACTGCACGAGCACAGTGCTTTGTGACCCCTTTCCAATGAACCGAAGAAACGCTAGGATCATTAATCATCCTAGTAAACATGCGTTACTAATGTTAACTTTTCGCTTCGATAAGCTACTTTGATTGATCATTGATGAATCACTTAACATCGGTTTCCTTCAACATATTTTCTACCGGTTGATTCTCTTTCTCTACATAGGGCAGGGATTCTCGTGGGCGCCCTTCTATTGAATTGGTATGCTCACCCATAACGGGATCCTGGAAACTCTGGATGGGATCCATTGTTCGACAACGGATATAACTACAGCCGTTGACTATAGTCGCACACCGCGTGTCGCTTATTCTCCACGGCTGCATTGGAAGGGAATGCACCATTTCAAGCAAGGTTGGGACGTCAAGAAGACGCAAGTCGGACATCCTTCTGCGTATTTTCGCTTGGCGTAACTTCTCAAGCTCCACTAGCCGCAATGGAGGTCATGGTCACGAAAGACGAGAATGCTGAGACTGATCGAAAGTGTAGCTTTGGTGTCCCGGAATATGGTGCGTCTTCGTACTTCATTGCGATAGCTTCTTATTTTGTCTGAACGAAGAAAGGTATGGTTACAAAGCTGCTAAATTACGGTTATTTCAACCCGATTGTCGTCCACCTTCCCCTCTTCGGTCACGCGACTCATCGGTCCACCCTGGCTCCAGCGTCAACTTTCAGCCACATAGAACCGTTTTAATTGCCGTTCTTAATCGTAATGTCGAGGCGTCTATTGCAAGCTCGTGTAAGACATCAATCAAGAACAACATCGCGAATACAAAAGTCGTTGGAGCGAATCAATAGAAGCCCTGGACTCGAACGCGTCAGCCAAGGTATCGAAGCAAGTTTCTTAGAAAGACCCGATAGCCTTTATTCAAATATGCTCTCCTGCTAAATACTATGAAAGAAAACTTCCCATGATGCTCGATAAGATAGATCCATAAAAGCATGTTGTAAAATTCTGAAAGCCAGGTACCTTGATCCGGTCAGAAGCTTAAGAGGAAAAAAGCCAGCGTTGGACGAAGGATATTACTTTGAAGAAACGGTGAACACCTCCTTTTGCAGACTAAAGGAAAGATGCTTCCTTTTTCATAACCATTAATTTGTCTGGTTCTTCCGTTGCCAGTAACAAAGTTGACATATTTTCCTGTTATTAGATGGATCCTCCGGATCTGCCGGCCACCAGTAAGGAGAGCAAGTGACGGGGTACTCACTGCAAGTAGGTATCTGCATGCCGGTGCCAACAGTCGAATTCGATGCGCTGGCGCCAGGAGTGGTGGTGGAGGGAGGCAGTGGTACAGCTGATTTCATAGTTAATTATGTACCTTCGCGCGCGGATGGTATAGAAGCAGAAGTACTGGGCTCAGCAGGTGCATTCTGTAATTCAAGATGCTTTCCATAGTAAATGCCATCGATGTATGAATACCCTCTCGCTATCAAGTGGGCCCCGTATTTTCGCATAAGAGGCGTTGTGTTGGATTCAACTTGCTTGTATAGCCTGGAGTATGCTCGAATGCATGACTCATTTGTATTCGCGGTCCTGGCATGGAGATCAACAATGTTTAACTTTGACAAATCATGGTGCAGACACCAGACTTGGGGAACCATCAGACCACCAGAAGCGTTCCTTCCAAACATTCTCGAGGGCACGGTCGTTACAGAACACGAAGACTGCCTCTGCTGTGTTGTAGGCTTGTAATGTTGAATCTCGAACGCAACCCGGAAATTGTGGTTACGGGCACACTGCACATGTACGACCATATTGTAGTCGCCACAGACGATACAAGCACCCTTTTTGTCATGACATAATTCGCATTCTCCCGACCATCTGGCCTTGTGTATGGTCCCGATGTATTCGACGGGCTTCATCGTGTCGATCTTCACGAACTTGACTTCCGGTATAAATGTGGCACAGATGACATGGGCCCAGTTGTAAGACGATGTCATTGTAAGCGCTTGCCGAGGGTTCGAGCGCGGCTCGTGGCATAACACGCACTCATAAATCTGAAAAGATATCCAGTCAATAGCCAGGAGACGTAAAGACGACTTCACGACATACATATGACGCACGGGGGTTCTTTTTGTTGTGACATACGTCACATACCCAGCCCTCCTTAGGCGATCCGACAATCCCGTAACAATCTGAAGGAAACGCCATAAGACACATACATACTGAAAAGTACGATAGCACTTACCGTCATGCAAGGACATGCCACAGTCGTTGCAAGTATAGAGACGTCCTGCATGACTAGCGGCGTCACAGACAGCACAGAGTGTAAGCTCAGAACGGATTGGCATGGCACGCTTCTGAAAGAGAGAAAAGAAACAGTGATAAGAGGTGAAAAGTTTGCATCTTTCTTTGAATTATGTGGCAAGGCATGCTAAGAGACTGTCTGACTTACGCCACCCTTAATTTTCTTTTTTGTTCTGTCCTGAGGGCCGGTTCCCGGGACTTGTTTGCGTTTATTTTTGCCTCCCTGATGAACTGCTATTATCATATATGGAAGCGTGACCAAGTTCTTTTCCAGCCGACAATTTTGAAGCACCTTCGTGTTCAACTAACACGCCCTTGCCAAGCAATGATTGCGCCTTCTCAGAAGGGGGAATGTCACATGCCTAAAAGGGCGAGCGGAATAGTAAGGAAAAAGCGAAAATCGCGCGCTCCATGAAAGGTTACGTAGCTGCTGTATGATGCGACTTTGAAACTCACGTCCTCCTTAATTCTCCGTTTTTTGGGGGCTGTGGGACCCGCTTTCGAATGTCGCTTGCATTTATTTTTGTCTGCTACATGATTGCTGCTACCGGGAGCAGAGACGCCGCCAAGGTCCTTACGGCGCGATGATAAGGGATAGGAATCCGCAAACGTGTTTGGATTTCTGACCCAAACCGAACCCAACTAGCGGTGAGGATTTCGCGGACTGGATAGGATCAACCGTCTATTTATCCTATCCGGTGACAGGTTGGATATATCCGATCCGTATCTTTCGGGTACGATCCTAGGATTATCCTATCCGTGATCTGTCTCGAATTGCACACCCCACAATAAAGCTTAGCTGATCATTGTTTGATGCGGTGGTGATTAATGGTACAACTGATTAACATAAACTTTCGAGGATGAAGAAGGTGTACCGATAGCTAAAGTAGTATTCTGAGAAGTGAAGATCAATTAACAATGTTACTCCTAAAGAATACAGCTTTACTACTTTTCGTTTGCTACGGTGTCTCATCACTCATCACTCATTACTAACAGTGACCGAATACGGATCGGATAATGGATCCTATCCGTTCTCTACGGATTTCAAAAAGCTCACGGATATCCGGTCGGATACCGATCGGATCACAGACTACGGATGTTTTTATCACCTCTAAACCCAGCCCGTTTGCATCTCGACCCGACCCAAGAACCCAAACCAACCAGCGACCTACTGTATCAATATATTCTCATTTGGGTGACTAACCATTCTCCATTACTTCCTGTGCTCCCTGATATGCCGCCTGTGTTCTCAAGTCCTAATAAGTCGCCCCATTCGTCGTGTCCGAAAAGAAAACCAGCAGCGGCGAGGTCAGAGCTGTCGAGTAGAAAACTTTCTTTTGAAACACAACCCGCATATATTCTTGTTTAGGCACACCCCTGAGACCCAACATGAAAATTCTGGGTTCGGTTTGGTTGGGTCAGGTCAGGTCAGACCTCCAACCCAACCCAAACCGACCCATGCGGAACACTAACAAGGACCGCTCTTATTTCCAGTTACTCCTGCCGCTCCAGACGGTGATAGTTGTTTGCGCATAATATTGTATTTGAGCCAATATTTGCCGCATATGTTTCATAGGACCTCTCGAAATTCCTTGCGCTGACCCGTCAATATCAGTCAGTAATCGCCTCCACGGAGTAGAATCAGCTGTCCCGCAGTCATTCCAATTGAACGTTGCCTCATGCTCGGCGCTTACGCGTACTACAGTCTGATCTGAATCACCTGCACTGTCGCCATCATCATTCAATGCATCATGGACATCATCCGCCACCACTACACACTACATCCACCCGTCTTCTTACATTTCTTCGTGTGCTTGTAAATCTTGGTCACTGTGAGTAAACTGCCTCATAGCGCTCTGACTGTTTCCATTTGTGCTGTACTTGACTAGAGATAAACCAAAAGTCTGCAAAACGCGTCAAACTACAGAGATCAAAAATTAACTTACCGTAGAAAAGTAACAAGAGAAGAGTAACGAGAGAAAACAGAGTACGGTAACATGCGGAAAGGTAATAACGAGATGCAAGAGACAAGTAAAAAGAAGCAAAAGCGGAATTTTTGGAAGCGGTCCTAAGAAATGGGCTGGAAAAGAGTATATCGCAGAAGAGGAATCAAACCGTTGAGTCCATTTGCCTATTCGAAATCAGGTACATCAGCGAACGTTTCTTATATCAAACTTCCTTTGCTTTTAAAGGCAGCATCAGACGCTGATTCATATTGACTGGAGACGAGTGTGTTTCCTTTCAAATATGACACGTGTGGTGCGGCAAACTTTAGTTTAAAGGTAAGCACAGGGAAAGCGGATAAGGATACTTCATTAAACAAAATATAAAGGGGTCGGCACATCATTCAAGCCTCGCACTTAAACCGGTCGCGAGACCGTTTGTTATTGCGATGGCTGTCAGCTTCGAACAGGATGTCCTTCTTCACATCCTCATGACCGAGCTCCTTGGCCTCAAAACTGCCGCTATTACATTGCGGACGGCCGATATTGGATGTATCTTTGGCCTTCTCGCGCTTCGCTATTTCGCGCTTGAGCTTCTCGAGCTTGGCCTTTTCGCGTCGCTCAAATACGCTTGTGAAGCCGCAGATCAGCAAAAGTCCTGAGATCAAATTGTGTAGAAACCACCCTTCCTCACCTCCACAGATCATGCAGCCTTTTCTTCCGTTGCGCATGGTATTCGTGCAGTTCACTCTCACACTTCGCGTCGCGCTCTTCTTCTTCGAGCCTCTGGATGAAGATAATGCACAATGAGTAGGCTAAAATGAGGACATCTACACTGCTTGCCATACATACCTCCTTACCGCGCTCACGCGCGTCCGCTTCGATCATGGTGCAGAGAGTACCGATATCGTAAAGCTTTTAGTAATAGTAGTATAAAATATACGCCACCTGTTAGGAAAACAAAGAATGTGTCATTGTTATTGTAAATGGAGCTTACTTTTGGCTAGCGGTCATCGGATGATTCCCCTAGAACAGCAACTGAAATTAAACCGTCCGTGCACTCCACAGAAGAAAGTAGATCAATTAAATACCGGTTTCTGAGTGGGAAGCTATAGCAATTTTGCTATACAAGATGAAGTGCCTATCGTATTTCGTCGGGGCAAGCCATTTATACTTTCTGGGATGCGAAAATTAGTTGCTTCCCGTTATTTGTTTGTTACACATTTAGCGAGGGTATTTTAATCCTTTCGCTGCGGGCATTACTTTAATTTTCACCGGTATCTGAAGTGCTCATGTTATGGCGGAAGTCGAAAGTTCTGCTCCAAGCGACAGCCGTTTTCTTTTTGTCAATGATGAGCATTACAGTTGGACACCGCCTATCGCAATCCCGAACTTTTGCAACCGAGTTTCAGGAATCGCTGAAAATATATAAAGTGATTGCAACTTCCCGGCCTTTCACAACTTGCAACACCGCTAGCTCCACGTTGCAATAGCTCGGTATACAGTTTCGGAGGTACACACCATAGTTATCGTTCTGCTATTTTCATGCTGGCCGAAGATAACGACAGTGCTTATCTACCATATTTAGTTAGCAAACGAAAGACCACCCAATTTTCCTTTAACGCACCTGAACAGCGTCAGTCTAGAGCCGGCCCTTTCTGAGTACACATGCGACCCAGATACTGAGTCTTCATTTCGGATAGGCGTAAAGCATGATGTGATTGTCACATAGGCGCAAATCTGATCAACTGCAGAGTGGACACCTCCCCCCGGGAAGAAAAACGAAAAATTTTCGCCATGAGAGTCCATAAGCATAGAACGTATTTGTGTTGCTACTGCAAACGTATGTTTCCAGACTGGTAAACCGATTCTTGGCAACGTCTGCCAACGTCGTCTCGCTTTTCGCAATTCCGTAGCATCAAGTTGCGCCGTTTGCACCGCTGACGTACAAAATGTAGTACGGAATTCTGTGACGAAGTTGTGAGACGCTGAAACTGAATGTGCACACGTAAAGTCCACTGGAGAAGAGAGAAAAGTGGAAAAAAGGATGAGATCAGAAGGGGGTAAAGTTAAAAACCAAGAAATTTGAGGTATCTCAATTTAAATAGGGGCCACGTAAGAACCTTCGAATACAACTGTAAGCAAGACTTCAACTCCCGCTGGGATCGGATCCAGTTTCTTCGATGGGTATTCTCACCAGTGAGCGCATCAAGGCTGCTACGTTGCTCTTCATTTAATCACTGGAGCTTTGGAAACCAAAAGATAAAAGAAGGTACTAATTTAAATAGGAGGCAAACGCCTCCCTTTGCATGCCTTGGTGTTCTTTTTTACAGTTTTCATTGTTGTTCCGTTATTGCTGATAGCAGATCGTCTTAGAAAATGGTTAGCATTATATAAGTTACTTCACGGAAAATGAGCTGCAAGGATATGTGGACATGCCTGTTCTTCACCGTTGGTCAAATTGAAAATGAGCTTCTGCAGTAGTTGATGGATATAAGCTCAGAGACTAAAACTGCTGCCACCTCACTCCATTGCAACACCAGGCTATTACAACAACTTTCTGGAAATCGAGCCGTTGCATTACGCGGGGTCCCACCGTAATAGGTATCCATCTCATATTTAGATACCGTCTATACAAAGACAACAAAAGTACAGCGCAACTTTATAGCGGTCTGATATCTATTTGGTCGTATAAAGAACACGTCTAAACGTGGGTATGGTTTTAGCCACTGTGGATTCTGTCCCGTCATATCGGTCCGTCGCACCGCTATTTTGTAGTTGCAGTAGCTCCGGAAGATAGGATGGCCTCTCATTTTTAACTGATCCTCGGTTGTTTGCTATACTTTGGAGACTTGCATGCAAATTGGACATGTCCAAGCGAAGTTAAATGACATCATCATGGTCAGAAACGCTTCTTGTCATAGATCTAGGTTTCCCCTTTTGATTACGTGGCAGTGCCCTGAACTTTTAAGGTATTTGACAACGTTTACGCATTGACTGAGTGATAAACAGGCGTTTTTCTTCAAAGAGCAGACAGCTAAGTTGGACGGAAACTGTTAAACTGATAAGCTGAAGGAGACCCTTTTCAGAAAGCACAAAAGGTACGGAGAAGTGAGACATGAATGTAAAAGAAAGACGATGAACATGTGGCTAGATTACGATTGCATGGCTAAAGACAAGCAAGTAACTTTAAGCATCATGAATATCAGTATGTCTCATGTGCCATCGAAGAGCTTTTATGCGGGCGGTTGCCCAGGCATCGAACCTCGAATAGTAGCAAGTTTATAGATCATAGCGGCTTATGTCCCACTCATCTTTTCCAACGAAATGATCCTTATCCATGTAACGGTTTTATTTTCATTTACGCCTGGCACACGCTACGGAAAACGTCGTACTGTCTTGGTCAATTGCACAATTTTGCTATTTGGAGTATGGTGCAGCAAATTGTCTCGCGAGAATAATCCGAGTGTCTTCGTCTTTGTAACCATTGAAACTCAGCAGCAGCGGCGTCTGAAGAGACTTCCGTGTGCAAAGTTGCATAGCAACCTACTGCGACATGAGGTAACCATAGCAAATACACGAAACATAAAAGGCTTGACATGCAAAAATAGTACGATTTCTGCTTCTGAATATTTAAAACTGCATTATCGATGAGCACTTCAATTTAACAAAAATATATGACGCGTTGGATTGCCGATTTGACGATCGTGAAAATGTGGAGAAAGAAATTTGCGATGCCGTTGTAGATTTGCTCACGGATGATGAGGCATCACCCGAGCTTCGTGCGTTTACTAAAAAGCTCTTGATCGTCAGCTCTAGGGTAACGTACATTTAAGGTGCGCGCAGTATTCAGGATGAAATATAACTAGCGATAGATGCTGCGAACCGAAACCATTGACGAGTACTGGCAGCTAAAAGACCTGGCTCAAAAAGCCAAGACAAACGCGAAGGAGCAAACGAGCATTATGTCTGAAAACTTGCAGTCAGCGTTCGTTCGCCGCTATGAGACACGCTCACGAGCTGGTGCTCAGAAAAATGTATGATTAAGGCGTCTCTGTTGTTTTACGATTGAATAACGGAACTATAGGATTTCGAAATTGATGAGGTCGCGGTTCCGGATGCGAACGCCAGCGCAGGAACAATCATCAAAAACGTGGCTGTTTGTCTCGCAAGCAGTAAGCAACCGTATCATACGATGACCATAGAAGAAAGGAACACTATTGCGTGTGTGCTGGAGTAAATTTTGTGATTAATGAACTCTACTGATATATTTTTGTGTAGATTGGGGTTCAATTCCACAATTGATTTATCGAACAACAGTGAGGAGAAAGCCTCACAGAAAAGCTATTTTACGGATGATGCATGGAAGTACCTCAAAGAAAAGTTCTACATCAAGGCAGATGGCCCAAAAATCCCGGTCGACGTGGAGGAAGATTTAAAAGAAATAGAAGAGGTAATATCGATGAACAGCTATTATGCTTACTTCCAACACAGCCGAGCTTTAGATCGCGAAGCATGACACTGCCAACGCATATAAGATGGCGTTGAGCAAACAATCAAAACACGCACTGACGGACAATGAACGCTTTTTTATGGTCTATGCTCATTTGTGAGTATAATAATTACGAAATGCGTGTTCTATACCTTGACTTCTGGCATAGCCTGAGACTAATGTACAAGAAGGATCCGATACTTAATGCACGATCGAAGAATGCCGCCTCAGAAGCCGACTTTATCACGAAAGTGTGGGGCCCACTGTTCGAGGCCATGTTCGATGAGACTGGACTGAATTTGAAATGGTGCGCGGTCGCTTTTAAACTGTCACGGATTTGCACTTACATGTAAACCTTTTTTCCATTTTTAGGGGGGAAACGGTGTTCGAAGGCTCAACGATGGCCAAGAAGTGCCAGAGCCAAGCAGAAGACAGAATAATTGGAGATAGGGTGGATATGAGGCTGGTTATGGAAGTTGAGGGCAAAGAATACGATTGGATGAATGGAGGGTATGCCAGCAATGCGCAAGGGGACACGAAGTTTTTCGCCGATCATCTGAAAGTATTACATGAAGGCAAGAATAACCTCGACCTCATATGCAGTAGAAGCACGGTTTATGCGAAAGAGGAAAAGAGGATCTTAGTTCCAACTTTTTAAGCAACGGGGCTAGACGGCGAACTGATGGTGATATATTTGCCTGCCAACGGCTTCTATGTGGCACAGCGGATTGGGTCATTGCCCATTCCGAGTAGTGTTCGTTAACGAGTCATGACTCATTGAGTCGACTCGACTCATTCACAAAATGAGTGAGTCGAGTCGAGGGCTGACTCACTCATAAGATCGTTGACTCATTTGACTCGTGAGTCAAGTCAGCATATAAACCACAAATAGCTTATTAATTAATAGCTCAAATTGAAACCTTTTCACATCTCCTTTTATCGTATTCAAGCTTCGTACACTTATCCAAGATTCTGTCAATGAATTGCAAAACTTGCTTGCAATAAGAATCACGCATTTCAGTGCGCACTTTTACGTTTTACCATGTGACCAGCGAAGCACGTGATTTTATTACACGATAGCACTTTGACTCATTGACTCGTGAGTCGACTCGTTGAGTCATGAGTCGAGTCGAGTCAAGAGCCTGACTCACTCATTCGACTCGTTAACGAACACTAATTCGGGCTTGTGTGGTTCCCTGAAGCAATTACGAAAGTGCTTCAAACCAATAGCGTTTATGAAAGTAAGTCCAGACTATTTAACTTTACTTGGCATTATCTTAAAACAATCGCAGCAACATTTAAAGAAGAATGCCCCCATTCTGGAGGCCAGTCTTAAACAGGAAGCAAGAATGTCGAGATTGAGAGGATCAACAATGAAACGTTCACCATCACCGGACGATGAAGCACACCATGAACCATTATGGACACGCCCAACATGGTATCCTCCGTCTCCGTCCGATAAACGATACCGAAACCACCCAATTGTTATACCCATAAATTTGTCCCCTGGCCACAATTAAAAAATGGTTTCTTTTGTCCTGCCTGATGTGATTCTTGACAAATTTCCAGAATGCTCAGCAAGAGACTCATAATCCTCTTTCGAAAAGCGTCTTGATTTGATTTCTTGGGGCGATATTGTATCTCAAATAAGCGAGCATAATGCGTCAACTCACTGCGGAAAGCCTGTTATTGAGGCAATCAGGAAGCAATGTCAAGCAACCATAATTTGCCAGCTCACGCGAATAAGATCTCAGCGAACGGGATGTTATTTAATCAAAGCGCAGATTATGATCAATCACGAAAGCAAAACTGTGCAACTCACCCAGCGCCAACATTTATCGAGTCAAAGCAAAATTAGAGGAGAAATCCTGCCCAAAGCTGATCTGGGAATTGAGGATAATGAAGACTTCGAAGATGGACAGGGAGTACATCAGCTTTTTAAAATACTGAAGACGTGTCGTGCCAATAAGCCGAGTTTTCAGAGAGGCCAACTCGTGTTCCAGGTCCGCTTTTCATAACGAAGTCTACTTTGTCTAGACAAAATCATGCAGCTTTTGCCATGAATTAAAAGCACGAATTACCGAGATAACTAGTTTTGTCAACGTCGGCATTGTGCGACTGGTGGAGCACCAAGGATTTTACGCGAAGGAAAAGCATGCAGGAACACAGGTCGCGTTTTCTCAATCCAGTTGGGATTGCGAACCGTACTCGATTTCCGCCAAGCCGAGGAACACGTACCGCGGGGCATCCGAGTATAGATAGTCGATTAGCAGTTATGGCGGCTTCGTGGGTTGTTTTTCAATGCGGATATGACCAGTATCGTACTTAACTTACACACGGGACCGGATGGTTCATGTGATGACTTCGTTTCATAACGATATGATGGTTCACAGCATGCGGACGGCGAGGAAAGCGAAAATGGTTCTGAACCTGAGAAAAAAGTCCAGGTTAACAGAAGCAAACATGTAACGGGAAAGTGCGCTGACTACATCATCGGGCTAAAAGAACACGAGATAGTTGCAAATATGGCAATATGCTGCTTCCATCTCGAGTTTATATCTTGATACTGATGTGTTTTGTTCAGTAAACGGTTGAACGTGGGATGAAGCTACCTCAATTACTGCATAGGAGCCTTTGGGAAGCAGTTTCGGTTCGATGCTTGGGCAGGCAGAGAGCCAAGGTGACTTTCATTCATCCAAGGTCTGCAGGATTCGTGTCGAGTATCTAATGTCGCGTTGCAGGACGATAAGTTTTATGGACGACGGTTGTCAGCCTGAGTAAATGTGGGCTAGAGGATAAAACTGCCATTGCTGGTGTTGTTGTAGTAGAAGGTAAGATCTGTTAGTGTGGATGACTTTGAATAGATGACCCGGAAGACGACTGCAGTCATGGATATCGCATCTCATGCTATATGTAGAGGATTCCCGCCAATTCAGCAGTTGCAGTGACCTTTTAGAAGCAGCAATGGTGCTGCTACACTTGGCGATGCATTCAAGGCAATGTTTAAAAAAGTGGACAGAAATGGCATCAACTAGCTAGCAAAGCATGTCCATATTGTCTCTTGCATTGCACGTAATGCTCTGGCTCTGACGTGCTTTTCATAAAGAACGGCGTTAGACATCATCACCGGTACCATACTGTATATCGTAAGGTCCTTCGATACCCAAGTCCATCGAAGCGGTATCCACTTAAACAATTTAGGCTTAATCGGATTTCGCTGTATCACGTAACAAAACAAATAGACTTGGGAGAAAGAACAGGGTCTGTAAGGAACGTGTACCACTGGCAGGCTGGTATCATAGCGAGAACAGTAGATAGAGGGACCGCTCAGCTTAAATCAGTAGTTTCAAACAAGCTGAGAGTTTTCGATAGGCGCAACCCTCGCGCGTTTCTAACTCTCATTTCACAGTACTGTCAACATAAATGCAAGCTAATCTTGAAGCACGGTCGAGGAAATGAGGTATTGTCGCTGTGAATTCGCATGCATGTAAAGTTCAAGTAAATGATATTTCATTGTTGCAACTACAATAAAGTAACAGTAAAAGAAGCAGTTTATATAAAGTATATAAGTACGATTTAAAAGATAAGCAATTAGACACGCTAAAAGAATAGACGATTAAGTAAAAGAGGTGACACTAATAAGAGAGCCAGAGAGGAAGAATGAGAGAAAGAAGATTAAGCAGTAGCCTGAACAGCAGGAACGGTTGCAGCAGTCGCGGCAGGTTCCGGTGCATTCACTGGTTGTTGTTCTTCTTCTTTCTTGGGTTCCTCCTGCTGTTGTTCCTGTTCTTCCTTGGGAGCTTCCTCCGCAACAGCGTCAGCAGAAGTGGTGGCCGGAGCCTTATCCTTCTTTTCCTTCTTTGGGAAACGAAGAATCTTTGTCAAGCGACGACCCAATGGCGAAGCTGGTTGTTGCTTCTTCTCCTCTTCAGCAGCTAACAGAGTTAAAGATAAATGAGTCAGTCGATGCATATACAATGTTACACATGTTCACATGTTGAATCTTTTCTCTCTCTCTCTTCTGGCCCCCTTCCTCCCTCAGGTACCACATGGTCCCACATAAAAAATTTTTTCGTTGTTTCACTCACCAGGAGTTTCGGCAGCGGCAGCAGGGGCTTCAGGTTCAGCGGTCACTGGTGGTTGTTCTTCAGTCGTAGTGGTTGGTTCAGCCTCCTTCTTTTTGCCAAAGAACTTGTTGACAAGAGTAGAGTGGCGCTTAATGGAATCAAACACATTGTGCTGTTGTTGTTCCTTGGGCGCTTCAGTGGCTTCAGCAGCAGCAGCAGGTTCAGTGGTGGCAGCAGCAGGTTGTTCTTCCTCTGTTTGTGCTTGATAAGAAGTTAGATCTATGATTAGATCCATTGTTCGTATAGAAAGATATACCTTGTTCAGTTTCTTCCTTGGGTGCTTCTTCCTTTGGAGCAGCAGTAGCAGCCTCTTCCTTGACTGGTGTCTATAATGATATTAAATCAGTTTGCAATTGGGTGGCGATCAAAAGGTTTAATGTCGTACAAGACCAATGCCGACCGGATCCAGATGACACGGAAAACAAAAAGTCCGACGACAAGTAGCTAAACACAAAAAAGAAAGGAATAGAACTTTACCTTGCCGCGGTTAAACAAGCCATTCAAGAAGCGAGAGCGACGCTTCTCAGACTTGCTGAGTTCAGCAGCTTCCTCAGCCTTGGGTGCAGCTTCCTCTTCAGCCTGTTGTTGTTCTGGTGCTGCGGGGGTAGCTTCTTCAGTAGCAGCAGGTTCCTGAGCAGCAGGCTTCTTGTCTTCCTTCTTATCAGAGAATTGCTTCTTGGCCTTGTTCAAGAACAGAGATAGACGCTTGGTGCTGGATCGCGAAGGGGATGGAGTGGGCTTCTCCTCTTCTTCCTTCTTGGGTGTCTCCTCCGCAGGAGTAGTAGCAGTAGGCTTGGGCTCCTCGGCAGGAGCAGTAGTAGTTGTTTCCTCGGCAGTTGGAGCGGTGGTAAGCTTGGTCTCTTCAGTGGACATTTTTTTGGATGCAGGGAAAAAAAAGAAAAGAGAAAAAGTCAAAGTGAGATTTTTATCCTGTTTTTGCATGATGCGCACCGTACGATACACACACGTGATGTATCATTTTGGATCATGTATCACAAGGGAAAAAAAGTCAAGTTGGAATCGCCTCATCCAATCATTCGAGTCTCGTGTGAAACTTTCTATTGATATAACTGAAGAAAATGTCATCCTTGTCAATCTTGATCTTGTAACTTGTTCCCCACCTTTCAAGGCAACAGTGCGAAACAAAAGAAAAGCAGCGGAGAAAGGTTCTGCCGCGAAGCACAGTTTGTCGATCCGCTTGTGTTCAATTGATGGATCCAGTTAAAACCCAGCTTGTGACATCCATTGTTTTACGACAGCCGACATGTCTACACCACTCAGTGAGCGAGTCTGGTGCCATAATCAGCAAAGGTTGTTATATATAACAGGGAAACATTTTAAAGTACAAGAGTGAAAGGATAAATGATATATGTATATATGCATGTACCGATGGGGTGCATTTTTAGTCCGTCAAATCTTCCGTATAGTTTGCAGGGAATGACCCTTTGCGATCACCAATCTCTCCTTCCCACCAACTTTGCCGATTATCATTACGTTTGGTTACAATGATATGATCTCCAGCAGAAAACGATAGGTCGCCCGGTTGTTGCCCAACATAATCATATTTTGCTACCACCACACTGCTGTAAACGTCCGTGCTTTGTGCTACAAACGGATTGTTTAACGATGTTTTGACATCGGTTCCTCCGTTTATACTTGGCTTTCTGTCATGTGGCTGCTGCTGTTTCATGTCGCCAAATATATTATCATTAGGTTGCGATGGTGGACTGTAGGGAGGTGGCGGCTCATCATATTCAACATCGTTCTTCATAGGCGGCTGGGAACTAGATGATGGATTCCCGCTATTCTGCTGCTGCGGTAACCAGCTGGCTTCATGCAACGGCCGAACGACCGAAGGACCGGAGCTGCCGATTGGTGATGAATATTGGGTATTTTGAGGGGACATGGGTTGTGGATAAGTCGAGCCTTGTTGTTGTTGAGGAGGAGGGTACATCATAGTGCCTTTCTTTGGCGCAAACGGAAGCCCTGGTCGTGGACCAGCGCCTAGGCTTGTCAGTATATCGTACAGACGCTGAGCGGATGCCGGTCTTGACACGGCACCGGTTAAGATCTCCCTCGCCTGAATGGGTCTTCCATAAAAGGCGGCATTGGTATTTCTTCGTTCTGATATCTTGGATCCTTCAAAGGAGTAGCCTGATCAAAGAAACGTGATCAGTCATGCCACCTTGACAATTATAACAACAAAAGAAAATTACCTGCGAATAAACCTTTGGATATACTAAATATGCGCATGACATTAGCGTGTCATTCGACTCGGCCTTTGCATTGCTCCTTCTTTTTTTATTACCTGTAGGCATAAGTAGCAGCAATATGATTGCCTCCTGATGCAGACGCCGCCACATCAGCCGAACGACCTAAAGGTCCAGCGCTAACTGAAGCGTTCAAGCCCAGCTGTAATTGCCCGCCTCCATCAAAAAACGCCTTCACTGCACCGCGATAGTTCATGACAATCACCGAATCAATAACATCTACTCCCGCTTGATAACCATAGCCCTACATCCACGATCAATAAAAAGGGTACTACTGCTGGCACATCTCCGTCGCCATCATACCAGTGAAGTCAATGATACTCCGGAAGGTGCCGACCAACCTTTTTCATCCCATTAGACATTATATATCATCACCCCACTATAATTGAAAACTTACTGCCGTCGGGTAGCCTGCAAATAAATGAGCAACATGAACCGCAACTTTTGTTCCCCCTTCACTCACTCACCTTGCAATGATAATTCCGGTTCCCTTCTTTCCGCTAACCATGAGACCGCCTCGGTAAAGGCGAATAATCAATAAGCCGTGGGCGTTAACAAGCACACTGGTCGGTATAAGCATCTGAACGTCGCGTTTGGTGGGATCTGGTCCATGTTGCATTAGAAACCAAATGGAGTTGGCGTGCTTCAAATCTTCTTACCGGTGAATAACTGCAGAATCTGAATGGCGCGGTTAATGTCGCCTGCATAAAAGTACGGACGGGTTATTATGCTTTTTCGGAAATGGAGGCAAGACAGGGATGTATGCAAGTTTTACCTTGCAGTTCATTAGGACTTCTTGCACCCATTCTGAAAACCCGGTTTAGAAGGCAACAAAATAGAATCAAGGGTTCTTTCCAGAAAAAGGTGTGTTGCCAAGAACTGGGCCTGTTTTTGACAAATAAAGGGTTGGCGGCATATTCGGTTCTTCTTTGATCCGTATGGCGACAAACCGGCCTGCCTACCGCGATTCGCGCGAACCGCGTGCTGTCCGCGTTTACACCGTTGCTCAAGAATCACGCTACCTCATTATCGAAAACGTTCCGTCGCTCGGCTTGATTCAGGAACTGCTCAATGTATGCTCGTCTTTCGGACCTGTCGAAGAGCATTGTGTGTTGGACGATCACGCAGCGTCCACGGAATTCACGGACGTCGTTTGGGTTAAATTCGCCAGTGCAACAGCAGCACGCATCGCAAAACGAAAGATGGACGATCAGCCTTTTTTTGCTAACCTTTTGCGGGTTTATTACGCACCCGAGTCGGAAACTGTGAGTGACGTCCGGAACAAGCTGCTTGAACGCCAGGCTGCTGTCTGTCGACGCTTGAATCGACCGGTACGATCGTCGATTGAAAAGAAGCAGCAACAGCAAGCAGAACAGCCACAGCCACAGCCACAGCCACAGCAGCAGCAGCAGCAACCGGTATACGGTCCCCATTTTGAACCTGCGTCGTCATCGAAAGACATCCAACGACCACCGGAAAAGAAGCGCAGAAGGATATAAGGTGCGGGCGGTGACACAAATCAAGACCTCTCTCTTAAACGATACTGCGGTATCTTGGACTTCAGAAACGTATACAGCAAAAGTTGGATCAAGCCCGTATATGCAGAAAGTGAGGGCTTATCAAACCCAGTATCAATACGACTGTCACAGCAGTTATTTTAGGGTAGAAAACAGATTGTAACACGCGAGAGTAGAAGATATTACGTCTTTGCAGATCTCTCAAACAAGGTTGCTGTTCAGATATCAAGATTCTACATTCAATATTGATCTATCCTCTGCTGAGCTCATGCACGCATGTGACAAGAAGCTCGATCAAGTACTGTGTAACGAGGTTTGGACAAAGGAAGGGGCTTCGCGGCGATTTAAAGCAGCTTATTGAAAAGGTTAGGCATTAACGTTTCTCGTAACCTTGTCCAGAAAGGTGCCTGATGATCGTGGTGTCACATAGCGGCATCTTTTCAAGCACAGACTCTCATCCCTTTTTGACAATAAAGCAAACAAAAGAAAGGCCTTTTTTTCTTTACTTGTCGTAATACGCTTTAGAGGAGAGGTTCCTCAATATGTCGGCAAACACTACCAAACCGATAGCCACCAAGCGTCGTTCTACGCTTGCAGAACTCGGCATTAAGCCGAATGGAGCAGTAGCTACTACTACTGCCAAATCGCCTGCTGTGACCACCACCCGACGAATGAGTACCACTGGCGCTGCTGCTCGACCTCGACCATTGTCCATCGCCGGTCAACCAACACCTGCGTCATCTGGTACGCGCACGGTCCCCACGTCACCGACTGGTGTTCAGCGCTCTACAAGCTCGACTAATAACCCAACGCCAACAACAGCAAAAGCCGGAGCCACTCGAAGAACCAAGACACCTGCAGCCATTAATACTTCGCCTGACGCAACAAACCGTACTACTACTACTACGCAAAGACGCCGTTCGTCGATCGTGCCTTCGTCGCAACCTGGCACACCGACCACTCCTCGAGTAGCTCAAAAACGCATATCGTCACCTTCTGCAAGTAGTATTAAACAAGGACCTTCGCCATCCCCGACTGCTTCCATGATCAATACGCTTAAAGAAAAGGTAAAAGAGACCATCCCCATCCATAAATGTAGACGGTCCATTTATTCCGTTTTTCTTTAGCTTGCCGAGAAAGACCAGCTCTTGGAGGAAAAGGACCAGATCATTCATGACCTACAGCTTAAACTGAATGATCTGTCTGGTTCGGAGAAATCGTCCTGTCCTGAAACACCATTACTGTCTTCGTCTTCGATGCTGATACCCTGTCCACTCGAGTCGTCTGAGGAAGTTGCTGCTGAGAAGGTGCCACAACAAGTATGTAGACGGATCATCCCTGCAAAATTATAAAGTCCAAGTAGTAAGCTGATCACAGATGGTTATATCAGGAAATGCTGCATAACGAGCACGGACAAGAAATGGAGACGAAAAAGGACGACGAGTCAACGTTAATTGTAAAGATCAAAAAGGACCGTGATAAAGTCGAGGTCAGTCCGTGAGTCTCTGTGTGTATAATACATTTAGGGTTTTGACCAAGTGAATGGAAATCAGGCAGAGATTCGCCGTCAGGTCGAGCAAGAGTTGCAAAGCACTCACCGAATGGAAATGGAACGCGTTTTGCAAGAGCAAGAGTGTAAATACCGAGCTGAGTTGCAGCAATTGCATACGGAACACGCTAAGCGGTTGGATGAAATTAAGACTGAGCATGAGAAGCAAATGGCTGATCTGAGAAAGGAAGCAGAGGTGAGCTCTTCGTTTTTAGCCCCTACAGCAGAGGAGGAGAACTTAGTTGGTTACTATAGGAAAAGGCAAAAAGTGCTGCAGAAGAAATGGAGCAGGAAAAGCAAAAACTGCAGGAACATATCAGTCAGTTGGAAAGGAGACTGGAAGAATCGCGGAACGTTGCAAACTTGCGACGGTTGGAGCAGCAATTGTCCGAGACGCAGGCGTCATTCGAAGAATACAAGCGACAGGAGCAGCAAGCACGCGAAGCGCTCGAGAGACGTTTTCGTGATGAAATGAAAGAGTTGCAGAGTGGAAGCGACGATACGGCCGAAGCATGGCTTGAGAAGCACCGTGCTGCTCAGCAAGAAATCGATCGGCTCCACGCAGCAGTGGAACACTTGAAGGCCGAACATGCTCGCCAACTCGAGACGCTCCAGGCGACCCACGAAGCCCAAATCCGCGAGTGGAAGGCCAAGTGCGAGACCAATGAGACTGAAATCGAAAACCAGGCTCACCAGATCGAATCGCTGCTGGTACAGGTGGACGACCTGCAGAACTCGCTCGAGGCCGCAACGGCACGACTGGAGGAGCACACATCGGCTAGCAAAAAGTCTTCGTTTGAAGGTCTGTCCATGGCATCATCGTCAACCGAAGCACACCGCGTCTGCGAGGAAAAACTGCAAGCACGGCAACGCGACTTGGAAGAGCTTCAGCGACGTATTTCAGAATTGAAGGAGTCCCATGAAACTCAGTTGAATAGGCTTGGGTATGAAAAGGCACGCGAGTTGCAGGATTTACGTAGAGAGATGCAAGGATTCCAAGAGTTACTGGAGGCTACCAAAACTGTGAACGAGGTATTAGGCAAGCAATGCGTAATGGGTCTTCATTTTTTGTTCAAGAAGGAGCTAATATATATATATATATATATATATATATATAGGAACGCTTACGGTCCATTGCCGAGCAACACAAGAAGGAAATCCATGTACTGCAGAGCCAGTATCAAAAGCTGATTGACGTCAAGGACAATGAGCTAGAAGAATATGCCTATCGTCTCAAAGCTCTTTCGGCTGCTAAGCAAAAGGAAATGGATCGTATCATGGCCGAGTCAAAGCAAAAAGTGGACAAGCTAGAGCAAACGATTGAAGGTTATGAGGTGAGTACTCTTTTCTGTTAATGTACGGATACCTTCTTCTTCTTCTTTGGGAGTGGGTGATGTGCGTGTGTGCATTTCTATTTATCCGTCTCTTCTTTTTTTCTTTGTTTATACTATATTTCCTTCATCAATCGGGTTTGGGTCCTAAAGTACTACACTCTGATGATCTGATATTTACACCCTCCTCCCCTTTATTTCCCACTTACCCATAATCACTCGGCATCATATATCCTTGTATCCACTTGTTTGTTGTATTTTTATGTTTATATTCTGTTAGACGCGAATCCGGCAATTCGAAAGGCAGACGGAGGAACTTCAAGTTAAATGTCGATCTATGCAAGAAGAAAATGCACAGCTGGCAAAGTAAGGCTGTTTCTGCTATAGAACCAACAATACATCATTGACTAAATATTTGACTCTGTATATGTATAGACTCGTGCACCAACTGCAAACTGAACTTCATCGCGGAAGCCTTTGAATGTTCCCCGTCCCATTGCATACCGCCGTGTAGATTATCCCCCACCCTCCGTATTGGCTTAGTGTTTGAATACCAGAGGATGAACTCCAGAGTTGCATACCCTGTCATCATTTAATATTATTATTATCATTATGCAAACGACTATTTGGAAGTTCAAAAACCGAGGCACATTTAGTTGCAGAAGCCATCACAAAGAGCCAAATTTACTGATGTTTAAAATACCCTAGCGGGCAAAAAGTTTGCATACGGTTGCCCAAAGTCCGACGGGACGTCCAAATCGTACATGTTTTCATGCTTGGAAAAAAGAGAGCTTTTTCCTATAACAACTGCAGGCCCAGATAATGAAGATGATTTATC
>JSYX01000391.1:0-32740 GCA_000787465.1 Thermomucor indicae-seudaticae
CTGCGCAAAATCTTTTGTACATCACTGTAAATTTTAAAGAACAAATCTGTGAACCTGTATTCAAGCGTTTAGAAAAATGATGTAACTTGCGCTTGATGAAGTTACGCGACTGGGGTTGTAAGACCATCAATGGTTGACATGGGATATATTAGGCGTAAAATCAAAGGAGTTGCTTGACCAACAAAAGCCATAAAAGCTGGTTGTCTTGCTTAATACCGTCACTGTCTTCCAAGAACAGTATCTTGTCATAGTATCTTGTCATATTTATTACATGCATATACATAATATAAAATATTCATAGCATATGATACTTCATGTTCGTCGCCGTCTGCGCGTTCTTCGCTCTTTCGCAGGGCATTCGTCGTCAGGCTCTTTTCTTAGGCATTCATACATTTCTAGAGGCAGGCCGGATTGCAATCGGTAGTTGTACTCGGTGCGAGCCTTGTCCTTTATCTGTACGTTCGACCGATTGCGTAAGGCCTCCGGATATGCCTTCTTAATTTTGACCCAGCTGGGGCCAAAACGAGACAGTCCTTCCTCCAAAGCGACTGTCTCCTCGGACGTCCAGAACGCGAACTTTCTTCGTCTTTTCGCTGCCGATGACGTTTCTGCGGCATTGTCACCGCCCGCTTCTGGCCCTGCACCATCTGGACTCTCCTGCCGCATCTGTCTCTTCCCCAGACTGGAAAACGAACTCGACAACGCTCTCCCGCCCACAGCCTGCAAATCCCGACGTTCTCTCTGTATACTCCTTGACTGTCCGACGCTGACAGCCGAACCACCGATCTCTTCTTCCTCATCAAAGTCCAGCTGATACTCTTCTTCTTCCATTTGATAGTCCTCTTGACCGTCGCCTTCGCATACACTGGGTGCTTCTGGTATTTCGACTGCAAATACGCTCGGCGAACGACTCACTGACGACTGTACATGTTGATATGTGTCTTGATTTGCACCCTCTACAACATCAGGCTGGGCCTCATTCTGTGGACTTTGGTATGAAAGTGCTTCGGATGCTTCAGAGCCATTATCCGCTGATGGACTGGGGGAACGTTGCTGTGATATTGGCGCGGTTTGATACCATGACGCTTCCTCGAAATTATCCGTGGACGTGCGTTGAAAGAAATCGTCTGCGAATTCAGGGCTATCATGGGCGAGTATGCTTTGTGAAACTTCAAGTAAAGGATTTAGTCCTTGATGCAACGAATCGTCGGAAACCCTCTCAGCGGGTGTTGCCTCGGGAGAAGCCTCGGGAGAACCTCTTGATATATCATCTTGGGATAAATTATGTGTCTGTTCTGGTGACGACTCTTCTGAAGTATGTTGGGCACCCGTGCTTTGAACCGGAGTCTGTGAAACTTGCAGTGACGACCCGCCAGCGGGCGTTTCTTCGTATGGATCTTCTTCAGTGACACGTGCCTCTGGAGGACTTTGAGGTCTTTCATCAGATGATTGATTAAAAATATCGTTCACAGACTTGGTTTGTGATCGCCGGCGCCACATTTCCTTAATGGGATCGTCGTCGTCCAGATCTTCGAAACGTTCTCGCGATGGCTTTTCAGCAGGTCCTTCTTCGCCTGCGGTTCGCAAATCAATTCTTCCTTCAGGGGAGCTTTGGCTTTCTAGCCGCGCAGCAGCATCATCTGTCAAACTGGAGAAGTAATCACGCTAGGAGAGAAGAAAAAGAAAGGAGTCAACGCATGATCTCTGACGCGCTATATGGTATACTGACCATATCTGTTTCCATATGTTCCACAATATCTTGCAACATCCGCTGCCACGCCTCGCATACATGTGTGTGTGGAGTGTCACGCTCCCACTCTTCCAACGTATCATATGCAAGTATCTTTGCGAAAAAGGATGTTAGTCGAAAACGTGGTGTAGAAAGAACAATTATTCAACAGACCTTATTTCTGCGCGCCAACGCAAGCTCCAGCAACATATCCGCGTTCTCACGGCTCGTATCCACACCGTATGCGTCCAGCTTTTCAGGGAAGGCTTCTTCGATTAACGGGAAAACTTCGACTTCATCGCCTTCCTCTTCGGTCTCGCAAAGGTCAAAGACTCTCGTCAAGAGGTCTCGTGTGACAATGTCCAAATAGACATCGAATACTTGCTTTTTGTATGGAACGTACGCTGGCAGTATCGTTCCGAAGAAACAGTTCAGTGCCGACTTCACGTTCTCCTCTTGCCAAATGCGTAGTGAGAAAACCACGAGATTGTGGTGCCAGGCGGTGTTCATCGCAAATTCTGTTTCGTTTGGCTTGCATTGCGCAGCCACGTCATTTGCGTCCAGGAATGGTGCTTCTGACACCAGCCGGCGCGCAGCTAAATAAATCGATGTCAGTAACACACACACCATGTGCCAAATATGTCTTCGCTTACCCTCCATGCCTTGTTGCAGATCCCTCACATCACCAGGGATCTCTCCGGCAAGCTGCAGTTCGTTGAGCTTCTTCAGAAGCGTACTGGCATAGCCAGAGATCGCGATGAGCGCGTGTCGCGGCTCCTTATCGCCAAAGACTGGCGGCGGACGCAGGTTGGGCAATGACTCGTGCTTAAACATGGACAAGTTATGATGACTAAACAAATGTACCGCCAATGGTCGTTAAAGGCTTACTGCTTTGAGAGGAAGAGACATTGAGGCGAAACGGGATGAAGAGAGGAAAGATTGTAAGTCCGGTCGCCCACTTCTTTTATAGGAGAGGCACGTTTATGCACAGTGCTCATCAAATGCCAAGGATAAGGGGCTGTTTTGTGTATCATGCGTTTGTTTATGCAGTGCTATCGTTCCGTATTTTTTTTCGTGCATCCGCCAAATCTGATGCTAAGCAGGGTTATGACGTACACCATACATTTATGCTCCTATATTACAGAGAATGAGAGTGCTTGCCTCTACATAAAAGCCATAGCGTTAAAAATAATATCTTAAAGCTATTATCCAAATATTTTTCCTTTGTCATGCCAGAAATGGGTGTTTGTTAATTTGATTGCATGAGGATTGAACCTTAAGCGATAGCACAAGCCATCTCAATATCGCCGAGAAACTGAACATGACTCTAAACACAAAAATGCCAAATGCATATTGTATTAACGCAACTGCTCAACGAACCCTCAGGCTCAGCACAACCCATCTATGCCAAACTCCTGCATGTTTTTGCATTCGAAATCCCCTGCGTGGCTTCAGGATTAAAAAAGAAAAAATTTTGTCACGTTACACGGAGTCCCCAAGCATGATTGTTGGTCTGGAAGCAAACAACGTGTTTGTCAGGTCATATGGTTGCTGCCTCTGTATAAGTTTCATTCAGTCACGAGCTCCTCCTCTTCACAGTAGTCACCACCGTTACATCGCTCATACCCTTCTTGTTACTCTTCAAAGTACTCATCTTTGTCTGGTTCTTGAATAAAGTCGATGACTCCTTTTGGTGATGCGGGCTGTGCATTCAACAAGCGCCCATCCATAACTTCGTTGTATCATTGTTCACGTGCGGCCGATTATCGTACAGAAGGCGGATTTTACGGCACCAGCTGATTTTGGTTTTGGCGACGACATCCTTTGACGCATTATAGCCCTAAGAGGTTGTCACGGATATCGTTCATTGATGCATATTTGTTTTTGGTAATGACGTCTATCTGGCTGATCTGTGATACAAGAATGTTCTCAGTCATCAGGATTAGCCCGTGATCCTTTGGATAAGACATGGCCGTTCTTTCCCGAAAAAATCGCAGTACTTTCAGTCTTCACCCACGACATGCCCGGATGATGAAGATTACTCCGTGTTTCAGGAGAAGTGTGTACGAAATACCGTTTCGCAGACTTTAAGATATCCTTGTATATGCCCTAAGCTTGTCCCATCGAAATAGTAAACAGGACGCATCTGTCAGCTTGTGTTTTCCCAAAGAATCACATGTCCTGCATGTAGCCGTTAGCTCGCATTAACACTTTCCGCGTTAATTTCAACCCGACTAAATCTTGAAAATGAAAACGGGAGTTGAAAATTAACGCCAACGGCCGCGCCCTCTTTCTCAAGTCAGTCTATCGGATTGGATAGTATCGAAGTGGTGCATATGTCCCGTTGTTTAATAATACAACATCACAAGTTGCAAAAGGAGGTCTTGTCCGGGAATAGACATTGTTCCCGTTTCTCTGAATCACTCTCTTGGATTAAAGCAATTGAAACCATGTCAAGGCGAGAAGATGATCTTGCTTCGAAAATTCCTGAGACAATAGGTAAGATGTATATGATACTGAGAACAACGCGTATGAACTGCCGTGGAAGCCTAGCAATGAACGCCAAAGTTACCACAAATTTCTTCGTGCAAAAAACTAAAGCACTACGTCAAAGCACATTTATCTCTATGAGATTCCGAGCGAGGAGATATTGAGAGTTTTGCGAAATGCGCATCCAGTTTTTTGATAGGCATGGTAATAAGCAAAATTTGCGGGCGTACAGGAAGTTTGCAGACGCCAGGATTTGGCAGTATGAACCCTTGTAGCCGTATCAGGTACATCGTGTGCGACAACGAATGTCGTCACACCAATCTGTATTTCGATAATCTGTCAGCTAGCGTAGTGTTGTACAAAGAGATCATATAAATACAGATCACCGCTCTTCGATTGAGCGGTAGACGATTGCTTCTCTTAACATTGATCGTTATTGTGAACGTTTTCTGGACCAGGCTGGATAACGCTATCCTAGTGTAAGTAATCGTGCCTTATCTCCCCTCGTTGATATCGCCATAATGTGCACGATTAAAACGGTTGTGTTCTCAAGCTCTTCGTCTCAGAAAACCGGATCTATCCTTTGTGGACTCTGAAATATCTTTAATGGATTGCAACCTTAGTTAGTCGCAACAAAGATTAGCGGTGCTCTCAAACACTCTCGGGAGGATTTGGTATCTGGGTGACCTTTGAACAGATTTATAAATTGCTCTCCGGAACCTCTCCGGAACTTACGGGTCCTGAGCAGACCGACTACTTTTGGAAGGCACCAGTATGAGAGTGTTCTTAAACAAGCTCAGGAAGGGTTCCGGACAGCATATTTGAAAGACGAAGGAGAGGCAAACTCCAAACCTGCCGTTAGCTAACGTTCGCCGGAGAAAACACGCTGTTTCGCCAGTCCGCAAAACTCCCTACAATCGTCAGAAGAAACTTCCCAAATTCGGAAGGATTCCCAGCATCTGATTGGTCTAAGAATTGTCCATTAGAAACTTCAATCCAAGGAAGGGCTTACGATTTTTCTCGTTGCGTTATTTTGAAAATAGCGAGCGTCAAAAGCGAACAAGGTTGAAATTGCTCACACCGCTTGTATGGCATTGATTTTGAGTCACACAACACAATGGATCGGAAGAGATTGGCAAAACGGGGTACAAACGCCCTCCGTTAATTTGCTGAAGATTTTTGGGCGCCATCAAGACACCTCTTTCCCTGTATCGCCGCACGTCACTCAATGGCTTCAAGCATCATCTTCTCAAGGAAAGGGCATATTAACTCTTGCAAAATTCTTCTTAACCCAGCACATGTCGTCGCTCTTATCACTTCTCAATCCGACTTTGCACCCATGATCTTTTCTTTATGATACATACCATACACACGTATATTCATTCCATCAAACATAATTAGCAGAAGAATAGGTAGAGAAAGAGATAACGCAGTTTCTCTGCTGAAGATCTCTCCGCTCTCTCGTTTTGTTTTTTCCGTCCTGTGCCGGATCGATTACATCAATTTTTTATTCGTCAAATCGAATCTGTTTAACCTTTTGCTTATGGTGCAGGGAATCGTGGATCGCCATGGTCGAGTTCCTGGTTTGAAGTGCTAAGGATATTCCTGACACTGCCCTGTGAGCTTCTGAACCGATAAATCGGTTAATTTTGAACCGCTGAATCAATCTATCGGATCAGACTTTTGGAAACAGTTGTGTGGCTTGCTACCACGGTTAAAAGAGAAACTATACTATAAGTGCTTGCATATTTTGTCCATCCGCTTCCCATGTCACTGACCAATGAGAAGGCGTGCCCTCCAGGGTTAAACCTATATTTAACCGAATAGATCCACAAACGACAGAGCACGTCCGGAAGTTGATGCCTTCTAACGCTGTTTGTAAAACTGCTTTGCAGGGCAACGAGAGCTATCCAACGCGAACGATACCGTATATCATAACGGCAGCTTAGGAGATAGGGTCGCGAAGATCCCTTGGCTAGAGCTATAAAATACGTCTAAATTCGTTGTAATGAAGTTCACAAGATGCATAATAATAGAGCAAGCTAGCAGGAGGAGGAAATCGTCGAGATTGTTGTTTATTCTGAAAATAAAACAAGGGCCATAAAAGAAATTTACCTTGTCTACAAGCTACGACTATGATTTTGATGATAAATGAAACTTTTCTCGGTCTGAGATGATATCCTCAGGATCTGATATGATTCAGTCAATAATACATCTTCAAGCCGTGGCACGTTTAGCCATAATTCGTAATCCGGCCATTTTGCTCCATGTCAGGCACGATGACGATTACCATAAACTTCGAGCGGAAAGCTTGGAGACACATATACGCGTATCAGAACGGTTTTGAAGGGCGTGATACTGAAGGCTCTGTGATAAAAGATAAGTCAGATAGACAGGCCAGCAAAGGATATGTAAGAGAAAGATTGCTGCTTTGAAATCCACTTTTTCCAATCCGTGGCGATCAAGGTGTCTTGCATCATATCCTTTTCCGGCCGAACATTTGCACCTCTAACTTCTCCTGTATCCCTATTTGATTAAATCAGTTCCCGCTTCTTTCTCTAAAATCTTGTACAACGGTTCTTCCGAAACATCAACAAATTGCATGTGCTTTAATGTATCCTTACAAACGTCCAGCTCGTCTTCATCTGCAGTATGCTTTCAACCGCAGTCAAGGACAACTTCGTCGGAAAAGCCTGCTTTGGAAGCTTACATATGTCATTGGATCGGCGAGCGTTTTCTGCGCAAATTAATTCAGGTGCCTAATCGTGTGACGTATTCTCGTCGTCCGCTAACTTCCTGAGTATCACAGATAATTCAGGCCACTGCGTTCAAAACTGCTCGGATATCTGGTCAAAAAAGATAACATGTACGCTTTTACTGCGTACTGATTAACCGTCTTCTTTCTTTGGTTAGTAAGGAGCAGGGCATCGCAAAGGGAGTCGAGTCGAGTCGAGTCCAGTCCAGGCCAGACAAGGGAGTCCAGAATATGGGGGTCCGGACTTGGACCGGAGACCAGGGCAGGGAGTCTGAGAAGCCTGGACTTTGGTGTGGAGATCTGAGTTCTTTGCATTGCTTGATTGCTTTACCATGTCGTCCTGCGCACTCTGCACAGTGATCGCTGGTTTTACGATGTCGGCAGCGAGATAGCTACGACAACGCGGCTTTCTTCGAGGCCGTTCATTTTATAGAGTTTGAGCACATCCGCCTTCACAAAGTCAAGGATGTTCAGTTTATGCATTGCTCATTCGCCAACGCTTGGTCGTCCCAAACCTCCTCATCTACACTATTCACACAAGAGTGGAGGCGTGATCACCAAAGCCGCGGAAATCGTGGTCGTACATCAGACAGAGTATCCAACTTTGCTGTAGTAGATGAGGATAACGAAGACGTTGAAAATGGGAGAGAATACGTGAGCTTTTAATAAACGACGACGCGTCATAAAGCGAAGTCCTTGGAAAGGTAATAGATAGCGCTGAACACGTAGGGAACTAAAGCCGATGATTGCAAGATCAAAAAGGCAGTAGAATATTTGGAAGGAATGGCTACAGTAATTTGCCGTAGAGGGCAACTTTTTGCCAGACATCTATGGGCAGATTCTGCATCTCAAAGCCATCGTTAAAGGGAAGCCGACCGTCTTTCATAAACTGAACAATGTTGCAAAGCAAACATATCCTAACTTTTCTACAGTTCTTGTGACCGAAATAGCCCTTCCATTGGCGTAAGAGGATTGCTGAAGATGAACTGGAACAACGCCATCTCAAGTTCATCAAGAACCGAACTTGGCTTTGCACAAGACGCCAATGCCTCTGTTAACGAAACAGCTGGACAACCTCAGACAACGTGCGAAAACTTTAAGCAAAATCCCTATCTTTGCGCTCAACATCCTTTACATCCTTACGGCATCTAAAGTTGCCGCGCTACGTGTAGTCCCCGACCATGGTAATTCGCTTGGAAACGAATATCATGTTTCTTAGTTGTATGCTTGCCGGACGCCGTCCAGTGCATAGATGTAATTTATTCCGTCATGAACTGCTCCTCCTCGTCAACAGCCTCCTCCTCCTCGTCCCCATTAACAACCTCCTCCTCTTCTTCTTCGTAATAGTCGTCACCGTCATATGGCTCATACCCTTCTCCTTCATCTTCTTCATAATATTCATCTTCATCCTGTTCTTCAAGGAAGTCGATGACTTCTTTTGGTAGTGGAGGTTGCGCGTTGACCAAGTGGTCATCCATTACGTCATCGTTGTATTCCTCTTGGCGAGCGACTACTGTGCACGGAGGAGGGAATGGCGTAGATTTACTCAGCACAAGCTGTTGTTGGTGATGATGTAGATATCCTTTGATGTAACCCTAGGAGTTGATCAACCAATGCCGTTAATTACTCACACACTTGTTTCCAGGAATTACGCCTTACCTGGCTAATGAGTGATACAAGAACATTCTCGACATCGAACATATCAAGGTCTTTCTCGCCGCTTGAAAATGTGAGTGCTTGATAGCAGTCCATAAACGACAGGCTACTGTCGTCCGCTGAGTTAAGTAGAAGAAGCGACCTTTAAATCAAATGCGGAAACGTGAGCCTCGACCTGTTGTCTACGGCCAACAAACTGCAATCTTTACATTCTGCGAATAAGACATCGCCAGACAAGGACGACGCCGCGTTGCCGGAGAAGAATGTACGAAAAGTTTTCTGAGAAATAGTCGAAATGGTCTTCCAGAACCTTGAGGTAACCTTGTATATCTCCAAGCTTGGCTCGTTGAAACAATAAACAGTATGGATATGTCAGGTTGTATTTCTCCAAGAGTCGCATATCAGGTATATATCCGAGGATGAACCGAGTAGGGATTAAATACTTGAGAATAAGTCTGAGCATTCACGTTCGTCAGCACGCAGTAACACCGTCCGTTACGTGAACCATCTCCATACCGTTTATTGTTCCATTGTTGTGCCATGCAATGCTGAAACGCGAAAGAAAGATGTTCCTCAGCCTAACCAACAAGTCAATAACGGGCCGAACACAATTTATTCCTCCAGGCTTACCTTGCGCAAGTTGCTCTGGTAAAACTGAAAGCGACCAAGATAATACCGATAGGTCACCTGTTGCGAAACAGGATACTCTGTGATGTCAATGCCTCCGCTTTTTATGTTAGATATGAAAGTTTGACAAAGGCGCGTCGAATCCAGCTAGAGCAATATACCACGTTATACTCTCTCTAATCATGCTATTCCTGTCAAACATACTTTTGTATATATCTTAAATGCCAGATTGGTAACGGTTAATATACCCAGACGTTTTGAATCAGGAAGAGGGGCACTGATTTATAGGATCCGCATCAGATGCATTAGCACTGACTTTGGCACGATAAAACCACCCTTACCGGTCTGCCAACATAATGTTGAATATCTTTGACAACAAGTGTGCGGCGCGATTCGCCTTTTTCGCTTTGCCTTTGAGTTTTTCCTGTCTATCCACCTAGTCATAGTCAATGAATTTTGGCTGTTCGATATGCGGAAGTCGAGCATTTGTACGTTACATGGAAAGCAAAGCTGACCAGCAGCGTCGAAAGCGATTTGACAAAAGGTACTTGATAATAGGTATCCGGGCCATTAAACAAGGGTATCAAAGCGCTAGAGCTGCATTCAGATATTTATGGTTTATGCAGCGTGGATCGGACAACGTACTTGTAGAATGCGCAGAAAGAGTCGAAAACGTGTACAAGATCAGAGCTGACCGAATCAATAAGTAGCTTAAGGTAAGCGACAACGAATTCTGCCAATGCTGCAGAAGTGTCTTCCAACATGATGTTCACTTGTTTCTGGAATTCTTCTTCAGTAGTCTGTGGTGCCAAACGTCAGAGGAAGGTCAGGTCAAGCTTTGAGTGTGCGCGAACTAACCAACTGTAAAGCCTGCCGAAGGCTTAATACACCAGAATTGTCATCTTCCAGTCTGAATAAACTCGAGAAAAGAGCAGCATCTTGATTATTATGAGCTGTAAGCACTGTCGAACAGAAACTCAGTATAACGTCCATGACGAAGGACAGGTCCCTCCGTTTGAGTGAACAGACATTTGAACTCAGTGGCTGTGTCCCTCCGATGCTGCCCTTTGATCTTTTTTCTCTACCATGGACGTTCTTGTGAACATTGCGGAAAGAAGCACCGAGCAATTCGTTCAACTCTTCTACCAAAATTACGACAAACAGCGCAATGTAAAGCCTGGTTTATAATTGGGTCGAACCATTTTTTGCTTATTGTTGTCGTAGTTATTAGGGAACCTTTATCGTGAAAATTCTGCCATTCTTTGGAATGGTAAGTGTTTCTGCAACCGTGTACGGATTATCTTGTTCATAATAAACTCTGGAACATACTTATAGGAAATGCATTTTCTGGAGCCTCACAATATGCTGAATTCCTAAGCCGTCTGCCCATGTCGCAACACGAGGTTAATGTGTATGACTGTCAGCCGATAACTGGTAATGACGATCTTGCAAGGGCACGAATCCCATAGAGAATTTATTTACGCTCTATTATCAGCAACTATCAATGCACAAGGTGCTTGTGGTATCCTTATCAACGTAACTGGAACTGTCAAGTACGAGGACAGTCCAATGAAGCGTACATTCTCGCAGACTTTTATCCTCATGCCGGATGAAAACCAAGCATCCAACTATTATATCCAGAGTGACAATTTCCGGTAAGCCGTTTATTTCGATAAGTGATTATTTAAGCACTACTGATGTTGTTTTACCTGTTGTAGTTTTGTTTAGAACAAATAACCGCTTAACGTCCTTTGTCTGCATCATTTGGCATTTCTGGTATAGAAAACTGTACATATAGCATTAACTTGTAAAGTGTTTACCCCTATTGTCAACTAGTAACCGAAGTAACCTTTGATCTTTCCTATATCATGCCTCTTCTCATGAACACGATGAAGCATGTCATTGGCGAATTTCTTGGAACCATCATTTAACGGCATATATTTGGTCCAGCGTGTTTGCGTAATTCAACTTGCTAGCCTATACATTTTGGACAAACTACAACTAGTTGTCAGACCATATGAACTATAATTTACTCTTCCTGCCGGGAAGTCGTTTATCACACGTTACTTGAAAAATACTATCATAGTATACTTTCCAGCGCCGCATGCCGTCCCAAAAAAGTAAACGTTCTACAATGATGCTCCATAAACACAGCTAGGCGATATGACAACATGCTTTATACATATCCGTCGGGCCACTGTTCAGACAAGTGGTCTAATATGAAGCTGTACCCAGTTGAAGCTCGGTTTTAGAAGTATACGACGCCTCAATTGAGTTCCATGCAAAAAATCAGTGCCTAATTTTCCATGGAAGGAACGCTGGTAGTATCGTCACGAAGAAACAATTCACCGCCGGCTTGACACCCTTCTCGTCCCAAATACGAAGCGAGAAGACCACAAGATCGTACCTCTAGGCGCAGTTCAACGCAAATTCTGCATACACTCGACCCACGTTAATTTTATCTCGGTTGATGTCGAGCACTCCTTTACTTTGAGTTTTTCCGGGGAACAGGATAAAATACACTACGAAAAATTTTTGCAACATTTTCCGGCATCGTATATGTGGGATAATGTGGTTCCAATTTTTCATAGTGATAGTTATACAACAGAATACCGTTAATTTAATTTCTGTTTATTTCAAGAACTCGCTTATTTCAAGCAACTTCAGGGAACCGAAGGCTTAAAATTAAGGGGGGTTGACTGTAACTTGGGCTACATTTCCCTGCCATGTCATCGGCATTCAGGAATATTGTTGCTAACACTGTTCGAGACGCTGCTAAATAAATCATCTTCAGTAACGCACGTGCATCATGTGCCAAACATGTCTTCCTTACCCCCCATTCGCTCATGGAGGTCACTCAAGTGCCCAGGGATCTCGCTGCCAAATGCGTTTGGGCGATATTATTCAGCTACGTCGAGGCGAAACTCCGATGAGAGCGTCTATGACACGTGGCTGCGCATTACCAAAAATTATATGAGAGCCAACGTTGAGCGATGACTCCTATTTAAACATGAATAAGTTATGATAACGGATCAAAGGTATCGCATTGACGTTTGATGCTTCCTTCGTTGGTGTTACGGTTCCGACTCGGGACGGGATTTCCCGAGTACCGTGCCGTTCCGACTACCGTCCCGAGTCCCGAGTGCCGAGCGTCTCGAGATTACTGATCATCGAAGAGTACAGAGACTTAAGTGCTGCAATATAATCTTAGGATCGACATTGCCGATGACCAGCATTTCTGCATGACATCTAATGTAGCCTGTCTCTGCTATCCGCAGTTGAGAAACAGATTTTTTTAGCAAGAACCGAATAAAAGCAACTAAAAAATGTCTCACAGAATTTATCGTCTATCTGCAATAGCGAACAATCTCAACACACCACAGACGTATCAACATTAGTATTGCATTGCCTTTCTTTGACTTTTCTCAAGTCTTTCAGTAAAAATCCTTCCATGACGGAGGTTGATTGCGACGACTCTTAGATTAGATCGAACAACCTCTTTTGCGCTCCCTTATGCGCTCTTCACATGCCCTACTATGTCGAATACGTCAGCTTCATTTGGGTTTCTTCTATCGATAACAGGTCTGTAGTCTAACCGGTAATTTTTTCCCTGTCTCCTCTTTTCCCTCATCCTTAGTTCATAAGCAGCTGTCCAAAATACTACGACAGTTTACCGCCTTCTTTTTCTATCAGTTGTATATTATAATGTACTTTGAGTTTTAGTATGGCGATATTTTTATCAATGCTCTTCTTTGCTAGCCTGTCCTTATCCTGTCTGAAAATACTCTCTTGATATTGATTAAAGAGGTCATCTCAAGAGATTATTCGTTGATAATAGGTGGATATATATAGGGTACGTCAGGATGCGACGCCCAGTACCGTCCCAAGTGCTGTCCCGAGTACCGTCTGTCCAGAGCGTCCCGTCCCGAATGTCCCGTTCGGAACCGCAGTTGCTGTATGAAAACATTTATGGTTAACCGTAGGGTCGCAATTTGACGGGTGGGTCGGGCAGAGGGGTCAGCTGACAGAGTTTCATGGCGTATACTGTAAGAAACAGAGAATTCCAAGTGCTTTACAGGATGTTCATGTTTCGTGATGAGACGCAATAAAAGGAAAAAGTACTAATTCATTGAACATATGCAGTGGCGCTGCTTGCCGCCGCGTACATCGCAAAAATGTGACGTCTCAATATGGTCCCAAATTTTGAGACTTTTTCCGATCAATATCGTCTCAAAATTTGGTCCACACGAAAAGACCTCACTGCTGTTCCAATATCTCTTTCAAAATTTTGTCTGTGGAAAAAGATGTCAGTGCTGTCGCCGTTTCAATATTTGGGACGCCTAGGCGCAGAGGTTGTTCTGCGATCGGTTGCACTTGAGTAGTCACGTTGGCAGCCATTCGGTTCACATTGACTGTGAACTCTGCCACGTGTGCACCGAAGCTTGTCCTCCAAGCGTGCCCTCCACTCTGGCCGTTTTTGACATTCGCGTCACTTCAAACGCAAAGACCCGAAGCTGACCCACAATATCATTGACAATATTCTTGAATTCCACGATCTCACCGCGCGTCTCGATCTCAAACTTTTTGATTAGGTCAGCGAGAGCGACAGCCTTCGTGACCTCTGCAATGGATCGCACTTGCGTCTTCCGATTTATTGCCATGATATTCCTGTCATTCATTAATTCATCATACATGCCAGTCACACTATGAGCAACCGCTTGACAGCCGAGTTTGCCTTAAGCATCGACTCCTTCGGAATCGCAGGTCACCTCTGACGCAAAAATCCGAAGCTGCTCCATCATGTATTTCACGATATTTTTGGGTTAAGGACCTGTTCACCACTTTCAAGCTTAAGCTTCTCTGTCAGATTTCCAAGAGCCACCGTCTTAGTTACTTCTTCAATTAGTGGAACTTGGTTCAACTCATCGGCCGTAATATCGGAATTGTCTGCCAGTTCATGTCATGTATCCGCTATGCGTTGCATAAGCTGTTGTACAACAAGTTTGCCCTGCTGTCCCGCTTCGTTGGCCACTCTTGTCACTTCAGATGCAGATTCTCGGAGCTGATCTGCCATACATTCAAGATATACATGACCTCCAAAATTTCACTGCGCATCTTGACTTCAAACACTTTCGCTCAGATCACTGTTGGCCACAGCTTTCGCGACTTGAGCAGTCGAGTGCGCTTGGGTGGCCAATTGGGAGTCATATGATTGTGAGATACTACAAACAGAAATAAAGATGAAGCCAAAATAATAAGCGAGACTGAATATATGACGATGTTTTATTGGAGTGATATCTCTACTGTATTTATACTGTTCTGAAGATTCCTGATCACAGGCTTTGTCTCTGCTGTAAACTGGAATGAGAATGAACATACGAGTTCAGTTCATAATAGAAGGTATGCTCTTGGCTTAGATCAGAATGTGTTGTCAGAGCGTTGACTGAGCCCTCATTCTGGAAACTAAGCTATGCATGCGCTGGAATGTGGTGCGTAATGGGATTAACCACAGTAACAATTGACACTCAGAAGACAGAATTGGGTAATGGTCCAGGAACCAGGTATCCGTTTCCCAAGATGGTAATGAGAAGATGTCCGGATACGACAGATTGACGTGACCGGTCAACTCTTCCCAAATGCCACTGAAACGTTGGGAATAATGTCTTATCCCTCGAGTTCCCTTCGTGCCTTCTTTCGCTACACACGTTACTTCTGCCGAGAAGACTTGCAACTGATCCACGACGTCATTGACTGCATTTTCTAGTCGACGCATTTCAAAACCAAACTTTTAGCTAAGTACCCAAGACCAGAGCTTTCTTCACGCCAGCAATAGGTCGATCGTGAGATATGAAATTTGCCGCCGTCGCATTCACATTGTCTGTAAGGTCGTTCCACGCTTTGCCCACGTTTTCTATAATTGCTTGACCATCCAAGATCCCCTTCTCTCCGACCTCCAGTGAGACACACACATGACCTCTGCAGCCAAGATGGAAAGCTTTTTATAGGATACGTTTCTTGAAGCATTTGGGCGCATTTTACATAGTTGATTGTATTCTTTAAATCCAAGGCCGAAACTTTAACTCCGACAGTCACTTCTCTTGTCAACTCACAACGCCCAATTGACTGATACTTGGGGAACAATCCCTGGTTGGTCAGATTCGCCTCCACGGTATTTTACATAATCAGCAAGATCCTTTCAAATGCCATCCACAATATCAGGCTTGCCTCTTTGTTGTAGTCATAACAGTAAATAACGAAATGGTGTTAACTGATGCATATTCGTCTTCGAAAATGACGCCTCTCAGGATAATCCATGGCACAAAAAAGTATTCCCAGAGCAAACATTGAAGAGTCCTTTCCGCTGGTCGGAAATTTAGCGCATGATGATACTTAATAGAAACGTTGCGGACATCGTAAATTTGAAAAAAAACGAAGGTTGTCGTCCCGACTTCGAAGACAAATTTACGATAGCCAGCGTGTTTTTGGCGACCATATTTGGATGGATAGGACTTTAAATTCGCAATTTTCCTTTTATAACCTTCGTTTTTAGGGTGTTTTCAAGAAAACTCCGTTAAGGTTTTGTTATCCAAAAAATGTGCCAGCCAAAAAATATGTCCTTTAAAAAATCAAAAAAAATTCGGGATTGGTGCTGAGATCAAAAACGAGGAAAGACGGCAATTTGGCTGTCTTATGATTTTGCTTGGGTTCAGAAAAGCATGTCTCAGAAAAAATATGTCCTTGAAAAAATCGAAAAAAAATCATTGATTGGTCGATAGATTGAAACTCAGATCCAGGCAAGGCAGTCCCCTGGGAAAACCTTCTCTGCTTGCTGATCACCTTTTTCTTGAAAACACCCCGCGGAATTCGGGAATTCCTTTGGCTGATTTTTTTCTCTACTATGGACGTACTCGTGAACATTGCCGAAAGAGGCACCGAGAAATTCGTTCAACTTTTCTACCAAAATGACGACAAACAGCGCAATGTAAAGCCTGGTCGACCTTTAGATTGAACTGTCTTCGCTTGTAGATGTCGTCGTTATTAGGAACCTTTACCGTGAAGATTCTGCCATTCTTTGGGATGGTAAGTGTTGCTGCAATCATATATGGATGATCTTGGTCATAAACTGTAGAATATGCTTACAGTAAGTGTCTTTTCTGAAGCCTCACAATATGCTGAATTCCTAAGGCGTCTGCCCATGTTGCAACACAAGATTAATGCATTTGACGGTCAACCTTGGACCCAACTATCAGCAACCATCTATGCACGGGGCGCTTGTGGTATTCTCTTGAATGTAACGGGAACCTTCAAATACGAGGACAGTGCAATAAAGCACGCATTCTCGCAGACTTTTGTCCACATGCCGGACGACAACCAGGCATCCAACTATTATATCCAGGGTGAACAATTTCTGGTAAGCCATTTATTTCTATACGTGAATATTTGAGCACTATTGATCTCTTTTTTCTGTCTTCCTCTTACAGGTTCGTCTGGAGCAAATAACCTTTTATCGCCCTTCATATGCATCATTTGGCATTTCTGGTATAGTAATCTGTACAAATAGCGTTACCTTGTAGGGTGTTTATTCCTATTGTCAACCCAAGTGACCTATGAGCTTTGCTATAACATGCCCCTTCTCATGAATACGATAAAGCATATCGTTCGCGAATTTCTTCGAACCAAAGTCGTCCATTGTCATTCTTTCCACTACAAACTTGGCGAGGGAGGCTAACTTGCTTCCCTTGTTCCTACTGAAGGGCCATCCATCCATAAGTAGGCCTGCCAAAACTGCGGTTGCATAATGTGGACCAAGAGAAATGACCATTGAAATTTGCGATCCTCTATAGGGCTCCAGCTGGCGATTGCCTTGGACCAGCGAGGGGACATTACGTACAAAATGCATCGCTTGCATATGGGCCGTAAAGAACAGCTTTGGCTCCTTAAAGTCGTTCACATCACCTATAGCAAATATGTTCGGCTGGCATGCTCCCTTTACGCGCAAGAAAGAATCCACACGGATATGCTGTGCATCGTCGAGCCATTCGACGTGGGACTCTTGTAGGTATCCAGTGTTTGGCTTGATACCTGTACAAACATACACGAGGTCTGCTTTGATTTCCTGTTGCGTTTTATCTGTGACATAGATGCCGTCCTCTTTCTGTTCGGCTCTTTCGCCAGAGATTATTCTGACTGGCTTCAGGTGGCTCAGCACACGACTGGCTGATCTACTGAGGTCAGCGGGTGTCCCAGGAAGTGGTGCGTTGGATGAGTTGACTATTGTCACTTGCTTGCTAGGAGCTCTATACGCGATTTCCGTAGCTACTTCGACGCCAACGGGCCCTCCGCCGATACACAAGATGCTCTTCGCTGCCTTGTAACGGCTTCTCTGCTGGCGGAGATAATCAAGCCGCTGCTGTCGGTCCATGAAACGAGGTGAGCCTTGCTGACACCGCACTTTCCACAGATCGCGGTAGTATGAGCCAGTGCAGATGGCCAAAATATCAAAAGGAACTTCATGACGCTGGTCATCTCCCAGGATCACTACAGACAATTCAGTTTAAATTCACGCGATGAGACTGCTTTGATTGCAAACCAATACTGTCCGCAATGTCTTGGACGTGTCCCAAGATGAATCTGACGCCGATAGGGGACAATATCGCTTCATAGTCGGCGGTAATGGAGGAAAAGTGCTGCTCGAACTTTTCATCCGTTTTCTCGAATAGTACGGATATTAACCCTGGCGTATACTCAAAAAATGACTAGAGGTTTTGCTTCAACAAGCTGTTCAGAAACATGGAAGAATAGCTGGATCTCACCTTGCAGTCGATCAAAGTAATATCAAGACCAAGTTTTTCTTTGTCGGGAGCCAGCTTCATTGCTATCAGGAGCCCGGCTGCTCCTCCACCGATAATAATCAATCTTTTATTGTTATCAGACATGGAAAAAGGAATATGGATGAAACAACCAACCACAGCGCGCGATTAACGTTTTTATTTGTGATGCGTCACCTTGACCAAAAAAAGTACAGTCGGCCACTTCAAAATTAGCTATTCCCTCCTTGTAGAGGGGCCCGAAAGAGCATCTGAGGTTCGTCGGGTGTCTTCGGTGATGCTTGAAGTTATACAGTTTCTTTATGACTGTTTGTTTTGAAAGCGGTGCAATAGTCTCCCCATGTAACACCTTAGATGCACCTGTCAGGCAAATACGAGTTGCTATCATTGCGTTTCTATTCTGCAAGCAAGCTCCTTCGTTATACAGAGGGCACACCCGGTCGTTCCTGACTTTAGGATGCGATATCGGACCATAGCAAAATGGACACGTCTGGCTGCTCCTGTACTCGTCTGTCATGATTCCGGTAGCATAACGTCTATGCCTCGCGCGTAACCATTTGCCTCCTCGCTTCGAGTGCCCTCGTAATCGTGAGCCGACACAATTGCCAGCTTCGCCTATGAACCGACGGATTGACGTGTACCTTGGTGAGAAACCTGCGTTTGTACTCTGTTCGTGCCTTATCCTTGATCTGCACATTCGTCTTGCCTCTTAAGGCGTGTCCTGTTTTGTGGGGCTTCTGGAAAGGCTTTTTGATCGCTGTCCTGCCAGGACCAAAGCCAGACAAGCCGTTCTGCAGAGCCCCAGTCTCCTCCGATGTCCAGAACCTGAACTTCCTTCCATTCGTTTGCCTGGGGACATTTCCGCATCTTTATGACACCCCTTCCCGAGCGTTGTTGTAGGCGGGAAGTGTTATGATACAGTGGACGCTCGATTTAGTGATCACTGTATCCAACCGTCAATATTCACGTCGATTTGTCCGTATCCTTTTTGTGGCTCTTACACTCTGCGTGATTCCTCCGAGTTCTTTTTCACCGTCGAAATCAATTTCTTCTCGTTCTTCCTCATATCCTTCAGACTAATCGCCCAATGGGGTCAAAGATACTTCTCTGTTGTCCTTTCCATCAGTCTTAAGTAACGCAGTCGACCGATTTGCGATTTGCATACGTCAGCACCATACTACCTACTACAACCGCTGTGCTGCGCTTCAAGTCTTGCTGCTAAAACACGCATGGCATACTATGGTTGAATGTTGTTTCGTAGTATGATGCATATTCCATATCACGACGATCCAAGATGGCCCATATGTAGTGCTCCAAGTCGGTGGGGGTTGCAAACCAACTGCCACGTCATCCACGAAGTGAGTGCAAATGAGATTACAAGGAGACAGTCGCATTGTTCCAAAACCTGCCATAAACGTTATGGACACGTCAGATATAATTTAGACATTCGACAATTAACTTGTTGAGAGCCAGTAGTATCCATGTATATAAAACTTACGAGCTGGCGCTAATTTCCGTCGAATCAAAGCAACTTTCAATGAAGCCCCGTACGCGATGCTCGATCAAATCACGGCAATTCCAGACCGCATTTAGTCGCGATTTCGGATCGCATTTGATCACGCTCCCAGAATGAACCCTAGCATTAGTTGAGATTCCGGAGTACGCCATGAGAGGCATCTTTCGAAGTCGGTTTCTGTTGCGTTGCTAGAGTTGTAGCGGAACAAAAGACGAAAACGTCTTGCTGGCCTTCACCTTGCCAGAAACCGGGCCCTGAAATAACGCCTTTGGAGACAGAAGCATACCTCCCCTTAACCGCCAATTTTCTAGTAGACGACGAGACGGCTCTGGAAGGTACATCGCCAAGCGAAGTGGTTATATGGTGGTCGCCTAAGTACGAGAAGGGACATGCTATCATAGCGATGGATATGGACGATGACGCGGAGTATGATCATTACAGTAACGGAGGACAATCGGTAAGCTCGGATAGTCGCGATTGCATGCCGGCAACGTGGTTAATGTTCAAGAGATCCTCTTCAGTGGATTACTTGGTTTTGCTCTCAGCCTGGACATGAGTATTACTGTGAAGTGGCGGAAGATTACATTGAAGACTCATTCAACCTGGCCGGGCTTTCAGACCGGTGTACACTATACAAGGAAGCGTTGTCCATGATACTAGACGTGGAAATGGAGGGGGATGACAGCATGGTTCCAGATGTGACACTTGTAGAGCCTTACGCTGAGGCTTTGTATGGAATGATACATCAACGATACATCTGCACTGTAGCAGGTCTGGAACAAATGGTGCGCGTACTCGAAGTCCTCATGTTGTTTTGTTTCCCCTGACGCGTTGTTTTGTTAGCTGCCAAAGTATTTGAAGGGTGACTTTGGGACATGTCCGAGAGTTCTATGCGACGATTATTTGCTGTTGCCTTGCGGACAGCATGACGAACCACAACGAAGCGCTGTACGTCTGTACTGCCCAAACTGCAGGGATATCTACGTATGCCCTCCGAAATGGCGAAGTTTGGACGGTCAGTATATCCAACGAAAGACAGTGCTAAAATCATGCGAAGCTTACCAGGGAAACATTGGCATTGTCCCATGTTTTCCCTCGACAGGTGCGCATTTTGGCACTACTTTTGCGCATCTGTTTGTCCAGACTTTTCCTGACAAGCTAGCACCACGGGAGCCCGCAGTATATGAACCCAAAATATATGGCTTTCGAATCCACGACTTTACACCTACAGGAGCTAGAATGAGGTGGCTCCGGATGACACCACCGACAGCATGACAAGGCAGTATTACTTGATATTCTTTAAGCTATTGGAGAAGTGTATGCATGCGGAAATTATCGTGAAGGAATTTGTACTTATAGTACGTTGGTATGCATTCATACTATATTGTCAGTCTGCTGCTCTTTATATATAGTTGCTCCAGGATTTCCTTATTATACTGTCTATATATACATATACACCTGAGAACTTAATATCCTCTGACAGATCGGCAATTCAGTGCGACTTCAGCAACACAAAAAGTTTTGCTATGGCTTTCGAGACTATGTTACATGGTTTGACATCATGTAACAACAGCCAAAACGGCAAGGAGAAACGATTCCCGGGTCCTCTGCAAGCACCATACACCATCATCATAGAGAACAGATGTCCTGTTACTGGATGTGTAGTAGCAAAGCAGATATGCAAGTAGATGAGTAACATCACGTTTGCACATCTGTCTCAAGTATAAGCAAAGAGTCTTGGGACATACCAAAGACCACACCGATATCAAATATACCTCTATTCAAAGTTTGAAAGGCTGTAGGATGGTACGGATGGCATGGGCTGTGACCATCCCAGGTGTGTCTTTATTTACAAGCGTGCCTAACCGAGACAGGGAATTCATGAGACAGAATAAGAACCTTCATGTTTCAGCCCATGAAGATCCCGTAACCTTGTTAGCTCAATATGGTATGAGTTTAGCAAATAGGAAACGTCAATATCTGCATATGCCAAAGAGGAGGAGGGGGGATAATGATAAACGAAAGATATGTACAGGATTAAAAGCAAAGAAGAGAAGAAGCTATGCCTCGGCCAGCCGTGGCTCCAGGGATCATGGTGGTTGGCTGCTACTGCTCTTGGTGGTAGATGGGTTGTCGGGAGAAGAGTAGTGGCAACAGACAATGGTCCGGAACCACTCGTTCGCAACAATATGAGAAATCGTGATACGTTTCTGAGGATTTGGATCCAACATGCGATAGATCAACTTTTTGGCCGCGAATTCCAGTCCTTCCAAGATATCCAGTCCGCTTTCCTTTGCACGTCGACGCACAGATTCTCGAGCCTTTTGGATACTCGCATCCCGGCCTGCTTGATTCATGCGCTCCCGTCTAGTATTTTCACGCTCTTCCTCGACGAGCCGACGGAATTTGAGGTAACGGTCGTAATTCTCATCTTCACCTTTGCGAGCTATTTGCCATAAATGGTTGCCGGTCCGCATTGCCATGTAGATCACGCCACAGCTCCAAACGTCCACAGGCCGAGGATCATATTCTGATTGAATAAATTCTTCAGGTGCAATATACGGTTCCGAGCCACACACGCCTTTGCTGAAATAGATTTCTGACAGTGGTTGCTGCTGTTGGAAGACAGGCCTGAAACATTCTGCGCCACCAAAGTCGGATATCTTGACGCAACCGTCCGTTGTAAGCAACAAGTTCTCCGGTTTCAGGTCACGATGCGCAATGCCCATGCGATGCAGATACTCGACCCCCGAGACAAGCTGCTTGAAAAAGCAATTCGCTTCAGCAGCTTGGAGCCCGTTGCTTGCATTCTCGCAAATGACGTTGAACAAATCGCCACCATCACAGTACTCCATGACCTCGCAATAAACAGGAGACGTTTCGTTCAACGGAAGAAGATCCAGTGTCTGAATGACATTCGGATGATGAAGGCTGGATGCAATGCAGAATTCAGCTGTCAGACGCTTGACATAATGCTTTGTCGTTTCGGAACTCTTTTTCCGGAATTCCTAATCGTGGAATACTGTAAGGGCCCCACCTTGTGACCAACCGTGATTCCCTGCTTTACCTTCACAGCATACAGACGTTTCTCATCTTTCGAAGAAGGATCGAGTTTATGGACCACGCGGACTACGCCAAACGCACCCTTCCCAATGATTTCTTGGCAGGTACCCCATTTCTGAGACAGGTATTCATCCGAGGTTCGTTTAAGCTCTGCGTTTATCGCTTCTCGTTCTCTTTGGATGGATTCCGGAGAAGCCTTTTCTCCCAGCAGTGGCAGGCGTAGTACTCTACTTGGTAATAAACCGGCGGCCAAACCTTGCAGCGAGTTCTGAAGACGGTGGGTATTAGCACATTTTATATGGTGCGTATGGGTTCCGTCGGGATTCAACTGGAAACGTGGTGGGGTATTCTGTTGCGTTGTGGCAGGAGGTGTACGTGTGGCTGTATGTCTGGACTGGGCTGAGGATGAAGAGCGAGGCGGGGACGTTGAAGGACATGGCTCAAGCGGCCTCGCTGCTTGTTCAACATCTGCCGGTCCTTTACCCTTTTCATCCTTATGCGCCGGATGCAGCACCGATCGAAATAGCCTCATGTATCAATAGAAAATAACGAAGGGAGAAAACCAGGGAAAAGGGAAAAAGATACCGCTCTCTTTCTGCGGGAAAAAAAAGAGTGGCTTGCCGCCTCCCCCCCCCAATTCAAGCTCGAAATTTTTCCCAATCAGGTGAAAAACGAGCGCGGACCACGAAAATCCTGCAGCGCAAAAATCGCGCTTTCGCAGCAGACAATCAGACTTGCAGCATGCAACAAAAAAGCAAGTCTTTTTTGGGTTCAAAATAGACATTACACGTTCACGAGCTCCCAAGCAATGTGGCACCCAGGTCCACAATGTTGGTACACCGTCAGAGATGATCTACACACGTGACACGCATATCTTTCTACATTTAGAAGAGACGGAAGGGCTTGCCCATAGTCGACTTGAGGTAGAGCGACTTGACGTTCTGCCAGTTCTTCTTGAGCAAAGAGACCAGGAAGTTGACGGCCAACATGATGTTAGCAACCAACTGGTCCTCAGTCATCTGGACGTGGCCAACAGCAACACCCAAGCAAAGAACCTTCTTGAGCTGGAACTTGATGGTGGCACGGATTTCATCGGCCTTGACGGTCAAGTCATCGTTGTGCGACACAGCAGTGGGGAACTTGCCGACCTTGTGGAGACCAGGACCCAAGAGACGAGGAATCTGCTTGATCAAAGCTTCCGAAGCAAGGAAGGCATCGTACTTCTTGGCAAGCTTCTTGATCAACTTCTTGTTCTTGTTGAGCTTCTTCAAGTCATCAACAGACTGGAATTCCATGCCAGCAGCCTTGGCCTGGTCACAGTGGAAAGCATCACCGAGAACGCAGACGGACAGGTTAGGACGAGGAATGTGAGGAAGCCTAAATTATAAACGCATTCGCTCATGTTATTCTCATGCTCATTGCGTCGAGAAAAAACTATCTCCAGATAACTCACTTGATGGTACCCGAGAAACGCTTATCGCGCTGGGGGTCGTAGTTCTTCAAACCGATCTGAAGGTCGACAGTCTCGACGAAGTTACGCTTCTTCTCCTGCGAGTAGGCAAGGATGTCACGGACAACTTCTCTGACGGCAGCAGCACTGACTTTGCTGTAGATGGATTACATATTAGTATCTGTATCAGTCTCTATCCAGCATGACTGGATGGACGGATGGATGGATGGATGGATGACTTTACCTCATGGCTAAAGACTTTGGAGAAAGGGAAAGTTCGTCAAAGTCCTTGGTAGGGAAATGTCTTAGGATCAATTTTAAAGTCCGATAGTCATCCAAGTGAGCAGCCTCGACGCAGGCACAGTCGATCACTCGCGTACAGTCTCCATAATCGTGAAGGCGTACTTGTTTAATGGAGAAAGTTTATCTCACAAATGACGTGAAATGTGATAGATAAGCATTAAATTTGTTTTTCTGTAATAATATTTTGTGGGATAAAGAAACCAGTGCTTTCAGTGAACTTGCAAGTCCACACGCTATAGGACACTCCGTACTTGTCTCTACCTCTTTTCCATTTGTGCATTGTGCTCCGTGATATCGCTCGTTTGTGAAAGAATAGCTTGGAATATTGTTTCAGTTAACCGGTCATCTGATAGAAACAACGAAGCTTAGCCAAGCTTCAGTTTCCAGGGGCAAGGGAAATGGCCATCTGGCAAATGGAAAAGACTTTGCAATCAATGATCTTTATTGATATTGTAAAATAAAGCTTTACACGCACAGCGGCTACATGGTGATCCTAGAGTATCGGCCTTGGATGATTGTGATCGACGTTGTCGATGATTAGTTCGTCTACTGTCGCGTAACTGATCCTGCTTCCTCTCTCAACCAAAGGCTGAGGATCCACCTGTGGATGACCCTACATAGAGGTATGTTTATATGATATTCAGCAGTAAAATATATTGTGCAATTTAAAAAGGCTGCCATCCTTGAAGCCACATTTGATTCAGGTAACACATGTGGCGCATGAAGACTGATATTGCCGAAACCAGCATAGGCTATTTGAGCATCTTTTCTTCCTCCTTTTTTCCTCTCCTCTCCGTCCATGAGTGAAGTAGGAGATATCGATAACCATAGAACACCGTTTCTTGGTCCGGGCCCAGAATACGATGCACAAAGCGACTCCAGTCCGCCTTTCACATCGCCAACAAAGTCAACGAGTTCGAGAAGTCAGGTACCATTATTCTTGTTCTTTTTATAAAACGGCTCAGTCTAAACTTCGCACAGATCATATCCCAGGATACCAAGGAGCTCATGGCGATTGGGCTGCTGCCTACGTTAAATGTCTTGGTCACAGCAGTTCTGACGGGTGTCTTGATGTATGTCTACCAAGAGGCAGATAAAAAGCCGATCGATTACACCATGGGCGGGATGACAATACCAGCGCTTGTCGCGTTAATCATGACTCTATTAAAAATGTGTCTTGTGGGTGGCATCGGATAGTATGTTTTACTGCTACTATATCTGCGACTTTTATATTCACTTTTGCTCATCTCTTGTTATAGTGCTGTTTCCGAGTATAAATGGGTGCGACTCCAGCAGGGATCCAAATTGAGCCTTTTGGAAGTATACAACGCATGTACCCGCGGTGTAGGAGGTAGATATCGAAAGAGTAAGAAAGTGAAATAGGGGTCTCAAACTTCTACGGCAATCCTGCAGGCATGGTTGGTGTATTCTTTGGTATCCGACCTGATAGGGTCCTTGTGCCTACCATTCTCTTCCAACTCGGCTTAATCGCGATGGGTCCCGCGTCTCAGCAGATCTTAACAACTTATCCGTGGTCCACATGCGATCCAGCAGCAGCTAAGCTCTTGTTCACAGACGTGGCTTCCAATCTCATTGCCAATATCCGTGGACCTAGTTATGACATTCGGCTTATGTCAGGCATCACCAGCAACTACCTCGTCGAATATGGCTTTTATGCTGCAGCCTACAACAGCAGTGTGTCCATCAACCTGCAGTGCCCAGACAAGTCCGCCAACTGTACTTTTAACGATATTCCCATCCTCCACGCGACTGTAGAATGCCAGCCAGCCTCCTTTCAAAACGTCTCGATTATCAGCGAACGCAACCTGAATGCCACGACGCTCCTGACAGACTACTACAACCTGTCAGATCCGAATGCAAACATATACACACCAAAGTTCTTTTACGCTGGTTCGATGCTTGGCCGAACATACTATGACATTGCCAACAGAACCGCATCGGAGGCAGCAGCCCCAACTGGCCCTCCGGATCCAGCAACACTGCGCCCTTATGTAGGCGACCAGACCTTTGTTGTGCTCTCCGATAAGGGAATAGCATGGCCGAGTGTATATGTGGCAGAGAAGGATATCGTGGTCGAGGAATGCACATTGGAAAGTCACGTTAATCAGACAACGTTCGCCATTCTGGGTACCGATTGGCAATTCACGACGCATTCGAGCGAAGCGGTGACAATGGACTACGACTTACTAGCCAACAGCTCCTACTGGGCGGCACAGCCTTCGGGTTCGGATATATCCATGCTAAACGCGTATGGCATGCAAATATCCTTGCTGTATTACCTCATTGAAGGTATTTCGCCAGGTGGCATGAATGACCTTGCTGGGCAGTGGTCTGCCCACGCTGACAAAGACGACACAAACACCATCCACAACTTTTTGAACGATTTGCTTTATCATGCAGACTTGCTGGTGATGTTGGGCCGACCGGCGAGTATGACGCCCGCCGCAGGGAACGCTTGCTACGAGTTTCCAACCAGCTTCCACTTGAAGGCAAGTGCATACTACCCAGTCTCGCTCGTCATGATGATCCCCATGGTCTGGTGGGTCATCACTTGGCTGCTGAGCCTACAAAAAATGGGAGGCGTCTCGCGCGGAAATTCCCAAGTTGCTCTGCTGGTCACTGGCTTTACTTCTGCAGTTCGGCGTCGTTTCAAAGGCTTCTCTCATGCTGACCAGAACACGCTTTTCAAACAAGCCAAAAAGGTCGACATTGCATTTGGCGAGACTCAAAGTGACGGTATCAGGCGAGGTCACGTCGCTTTCGGTGTTCCCGGTGAACTTAACCCCATCCGAGCAAGAAGAAGATCGTTACCAAGAATTTAATTTACCACCATCCTTTGCTTGTTCATTTTTTATTCGACTTCCACTTCAATCTCTCCATCCGTCTTTTCGTGCTTTCGAAGCCAATTCATGGATCTTGTCAACAGATCCTGAATGTCCTTGACAGGTTCCTGGTCGGCTTTGACCTATTCATTCCCAATAAGTTCCATGTTGTAACATACGTCATGCCCTTTTTACTCACACAGGCTTCACTTTCCGATGCCAACTTTTCATTCCAGTGCGGCGCAGTTGTCATAAGGTCACAGCTGTTCTCGGCTATGCCTTCCATGATGCATAATCTGAACAACGCTACACCTTGCAAGATAAGAACGTTTTCTACTCACTGTTGTTCGGATGAAGACTTTTGATCCGATGCCCCCCGATAGTGATGTACCGACGAACAATTGTTCTGAGCATTGTGGGAAACTTTTGCGTGAAGAAAAAGAAAAAATTCATGCGGCAAGCAAAGTCTGTAAAAAGGACCTGGGGTTGGCATCACTGAAACATTTATTCGTTTTTGGGATTTCCTGTGCACCAGCCGTAGGATAGTAAAGAATATACATAGCAGCGCGATTTATCAAATAGTTTCCTTTCGTTTTCTTTTCGTATTTTTTACAGGAAATAGTCAGGTGTACGTCGACTAACATGTGGTTCTCCCTTTCTGGGTGCAGGATCGAATTGGAGGCTAAAACAATGCCATCAGCAAGACCGAACATGCTACTACATTTTGGAGTCACAACATACAAGGAGTATTTCAAGTGTTCGTCAATCTCCATAATGGCGGCCTGGTTACCGCAGCGGTAACAGTAGTTTGGAGCACTAAATATGGTGACCACGTTGCGGTCATGGCACCAATTATAGCCCTAATCAAAGTGTCAGCGTCAAGGAACCAAGAGAGACTGACTTATCAGGATTTTTACCTCCATAACCAGTTGATGTGCTCTTGCAACTAATGTCAGGCCGTTATTGTGATTAAATGTTTCAGAGATATCTTGTCCGAAAGTGTAACCAGCGCCACGCGGTGAAATACCCCACCCGCATCGATCATCGGGATCAGACCACAGCAGGTCACACATGGGTCCCTCGTGAGGAACTTCCTGAATTCGATCCAAAGACCGGACCTGATCAAGGGTATCAATAGATGGGGACAAGCCCCCGTGAAGGCAAAAAATCTATATGCACCGTAAGTAAAAACCAACGGGATGGCTGGGTCATCACACTCGCGCACTTGCCTGGTCTTCAATAAGCGCCGTAAGAGGCAAATAATCGAAAAGGTCTGTAAACATTTTCCACACATTTGCATTTCCATATTTCCGCAAGCATTCATCGTAAAAACCATAAACTTGTGTGATTTGGCGCGACTCGTGATTGCCACGAAGGATCGTCACACGATCCTTGTATCGCACCTTGAGAGCGACAAGAAGCGTTACGGTTTCAACAGAATAGTAGCCTCGGTCCACGTAGTCGCCCATAAACAGGTAGTTGGTGTCTGGCGAATTTCCACCGATACGGAAGAGCTCTTGTAGATCATGGAACTGACCGTGAATATCGCCTAGTGCCCTTCTTCAGCAAACGCGTTGTTCGACAACAACTTTCCAAACATAATTTTTTGCAACTCCAAAGGCTATTTACCACACACTGTTACAGGACACCGGACAGGCTGCACGTTGGATTCCTCAAGAAGGATCTCTCGTGCCTAGTTTTAACAATGGGACAAAAGATTTTCTAAATCTGAGCGAGAAGCATCTCGAGCAAAAACCGCTGACACCCGCTCGCGTACCTTGTCACAAAGCTTTTTGATATCAGCTTCTGGCAACTGCTTGCATTCTGAGAGTTGCGAAATCCAGGCATCAACATCGGCGACAGAACTCACGGCGGTCATAATAGCAGGTAGAAATTATGAGATGGGAAGACAAGGAAGATGACGTTGGGAGTAAAACACGAGAAGAAAGAGATACTCGAAAAACGTTTAAGGAAAAAGACACGGCGAAAGATGACGCTCTCCTCACAAGCAGGATGATGGGGGAAAGGTCTCTTTTTTCCCTTGCTGTTGATTACGAACTTGTTGAGCCCGATTTTGCGGAGTGCAAATCCATAACAAGCCATGCGTACGCCAAACGGATCAATGAGACTCTTCCTGTTCTTGATCGAGCCGAACTCAACTGGTTTTCACCAACCAGCAATGTGTATTGGCAAAGAAGCATGGACGCTTGTTGCTGACTTGTGCGTCTCAGAACCCTGCATAGTTGTAGTATTTAAGCAGGTCAAAATGGCGCAGGATAACCATAGCATGCTGAGCGCTAGCTAGGCATTCAATCGCGTTATTCAAGACTGTTAGAGACGTTTGAACCGTTTGGTAACTTTAGTATGAATATTTCCATAGAACATGGAGAAGAAGAGCATCGTGAGTGTCAGGTACGTCTTGTATTGTCAGGAATGCGAAAGTTACCGGGAAACGCCAAGTGTTCCCCGAGCCAATCCCATGTATCCTTTAGCTTAAAATCAGCGAAAACGATTCCGCGCTCACTCTGCGACTTACATAATGCAAAGAATTGATAATTATGTATCCATTCCTTACTTCAATGAGTGAGCTAAAATTACGCAAAACAGCCTCAATTTCCGTTGTAGGATCAACAGTTGATGGTCCGTTGCAGTATAGAAGTTCGAACCCATGCTGATATCGTTTACGACACCAGTCTTTATGCAGCGTGTTCGGCAAACGAAAAAATGCTGCTGTCTGTCGCTTCCTTATTCAACTCATGCTGATCACGCTTGTCAGACAGTGAGTCGTAGCATGTTAACACAATGCGAGCCCTTTAGCTGACAACACAGCCAGTGGAGAAAGCTACAGTAATAGCCTGCAACGTTGGCAAGGAGTCACGGATAGCGGATAAGTAAAGATTTCGAAGGATTTTGCAATCGCCGACTTACAATGCATTATGGTAGATTGACAACAGCAGGGCGATGGCAAGCATTTTTGCTAGCGCAGCGATTATGCGCAGAGAAAGGTAAGTATACTGTGTGCAGGGATGAATGCATTTATCTGTTTTATCATACAGTCTCTCCCAGTACAGTATACGCATATTTTCTCTAGTCCGCTTCATCGTGCCCTCGATACAGCGAGGGTAATCTGTGAAATGCTTCCGGAACCAAAGCCTATACTTTTGCAAGACAGACGGCTTGTCGAGCAAAACATGGGGCAGCTAGAGAACCAATCATGGGCCGCTGGTCGATCGATAGTCGATCCATTATTGAGTTCGCGAGATACACCGTTTCCTGGAGGAGGCGAGTCCATGAATGATGTTCTCCGTCGAGCTCAAGATTTCGTCAAGGATCTGATAACGATGGATCTCACGAGTTCCGTTCTCATCGTATCACATGGCATGCTTCTGGCTGAACTGATCCATGCATTGTGTCTTGAAACCGGCAAGCGCTGGATTGATCTTCAATGGTCCAACACTGGGATCGCTGTTGTCAGGCTAGAAAAGACAGATGATGACGAATGGCAGCTATTATTGGAGAATGTGAATGATACGACTCATTTACAGAATGCATGGGGAAATATCCATTAATCGCTGTTTCGGACCTGCTTCTTGATCCTTCCAAGCAAGACATCTATCTGAGATGCCATGTTTGGCTGTCCTTTCTTCGTCTTCGCAATCATTTTGCCGCGCTCTCGTTTCCGTCTACTGAAGTACTTTTGTCGTGCTCTCTTTTGCTCTTCTATTTCCCGATTGCGTTTTTCTCGTTCTTCTTCTGTCAACTTGTGAGTTTTATTGAATGCCTCTAGCGGCGCCTTGAAAGGATTTGGTTTGTGTCTTCAGGCTAGTTAGTAAAGACGATTTTTCTGTGCTTGAGTCAGACTCGATTTACCTCTTGGGTTGGCGCTTTTTGTTATTCTTTTTGCCTTCTTTATCCTCTTCTTCCTCCTCCTCTTCTTCGTCCGAAGATGAAGCTTCGTCCAAATCAAATACTCGTTCTTCCGTATCGTTGTTTATCGTCTTGTCAGTGCTTTCGGGTTCTTTGTCTGCAGCGTATTCTACAATATTTCCATCTTCATCAATTGTGCGCTCAAAAATCTGAAAGCAAGCATGAGCATCTGGACAATGGATGCAGACCGTTTTCTTCGTACCTCCTTGACGTAATCGGGAGTATTAAGAGTGGGATCTTCCTTTTTCAAGCTCTTGTAATATCTGCTTTTTACAGTCGCCTTGTGAACAAGCTCCTGTTTCCGTTTCTTCACTATAGCAATCAAGTAATTTAGAAGACTAAATGTCTGCCATCGAGTATCCAAACACTTGCATTTGAGCTCTCGTCGATCTAATGGTTTATTTCGCTTTCTCTGAAACGACTTTGGCGGCATGGGCTCGACGATCAGAGATCAAAGGGACTTTTCGGTTCTTGAATAACTGTTTGTTCTCTTGTTCCGTCCCGTTTGGTCCTCGCCAAAAAAATCTTTTGGCACTGCTGGTGAAGACCCTTTTGCACTGATTCCATTTTCCATTAACTTTCATATCAAGGATGTCTGCACCATACATGACCATTATCAGTGTCTCTGAATACGATAAGGAGCGCAGTCGGAAGCTCTATATTCTTACAGGGCCATGGATATGCCCCAAAAAAGTTTCAGTTGAGGTAGATATCTAAGCAGAGGGCATTTATCCTGTATTCCTCATGCTTTGATTCTTTTTTCTCTCTTCAAAACTACAAGCGTCCTTATCTGAACACTCATTGAAGCATTATGTGAGCCTACTGTTCATCTCATCCAACTTCCTATTTGCAAAGACAGACAATCGTTATGGTCATTATGGAAAGAAATTGATGATGACTTAATAGACGAAGGGCTCATTTTGATGCAATAAGTTCAGTACAGCCTATAATGTCCAAGTGGTGTGTCTCCCAGCCTCAAGGGTATTCTTTGCCAGGACTTGTAATGGCATGTTCTTATGTTTCGTATTGATCCGAAGTCTCATGGTGACGTTTATTGTGATATGTTTCCCCTCTTCAGATGAAGAAGGGTTGGTTTTGCGAGACGTTTGTTTTTTGTTATAGGGAAGGAAGGACTCCAGATTTTATTTGCCGACTCGTCACAGGGGAGAGAAGTGGACAAGAAATTGACAACCTACGAATATAGATAGGTCATGCTCGGTAGGCGGTCTTGGAAATGGAATAGCTACTAGTCAAGGGAAGGCAGACGTATAGCATTAGAAATAGGAAAGCATAATAGACATTTCTTTTTTGCGGAGTTTAGATGATGTGAAGGTAGGAAAATCAAGTTGAATTGGCTTGCGTACTGGAAAAGATAAAGTACCAGGATAGCTCAAGATATGACGAGCCATGCTAGGGTAATCAACCACGTCATATTCATACAATAGAATAGGTGCATAAAGTCCAGGAGGAGAATACTAGGCCCATTTGGGCAAAAGCCGAATAAAGGGAAGACCGCTACACAAGACTAGCGCGTTGCACAATGACATAACACT
>JSYX01000392.1:0-32971 GCA_000787465.1 Thermomucor indicae-seudaticae
CATGGCGCAAATTTCACTTGAAGTTGACGCAAACACTACCAACAGAGGACGCAAAAAGTTATTCAAAAACCTGTATATACCACTTCGACCCGTTCATGGATACTTTTCCTAAGAATGACAGCACGATAGTGAGATATATATAGACAAGACACTGTAATATCCTAATTGTGACAAGTTTTGTATAACCATCAACTTGTATGTACTTCGTTGACACATTGGGCGTCGGCTATTACTGTAATAAAGACGCTTCCTACCTACCTTGCAAATGCCCAATCCCATAGCTTATGACGTTGCCCAAAGATAGAGCCAAAGCGTCTGCGATCAAAGGCCGCGAGTTTAAAAGAGGGTTGTTCGGAACGACGGTAAAGGCTGTTGATCAAGCTTGGAGTATTGTTAATCAACTAATAACAACAATAACAGCCACTCAAGAATACCAGCGCATGCAGCGTACAGGCAAAAATTTTCTGTATCTTCTCGAGTTACACCATGGCCCTTCCTCAAGACGCAACTTCAAAGAAAACTTCTCCATGTGATTACAGACCACTTCAGGAATGCCTTTTAAGAAACAATAACGATCGCTCAAAATGCATGAAAGAATGGGAGGAATTCCAGCAAGCGTGTCGCGAAAACAAGTAAATTTCGAGGAATTTTTCTGCAAATGAGTAAGATCGAGCTCAATAGTATATACACTAGGAAAAGATCAGGATTGCAAGAGAGTGATTGCGAAGCTTGCAAAAAGTAGCAGATTACGAGGACGACCAGGAAAAGATAGATCGACGACGTTCTGATTTTGGTTGGTCTGATGGCGTTCTTGCAATAATAACGGCGCAAGGTGCATGATGCACGCAGTGATCACTGACACTGCCTAGAAGAGTTCTAAAGAGAAACAGTTAGAGCAATAGAAAGGAACTCTATGTAAAAAAGGAGATACCTCTTGATTGTGCCCATTTGGCGGGAGCCCATGATAAGAGCATCTGCTTTTATTTCGGTAGCCTTTCGAACGATTTCAGTCTTGGCCTCACCAATCATGGATATCGCCTTGCAGGCAATCTATTTTGAGTGCATAGTTCAGACTTCGTGGTCCTGACAAGTCCAGACAAACATCCATATAAAACCTTTTGATGCCATAAACGCGACGCATGAGTTCTCAGCAATTCGTGGCTTTCTTCTTTACGCTCCTTGGCCACTTCATCAAGATACCCTGTTGCGTCTGCGTAAGGAGCTAAAGGAACCTCCAATGCTCGGACATGTACCAGAACGACCTAAATTCGCCTTTGCTCAGCTAAAATCCGTTACGCCACTTGCAGTGACTAACAAGGTCTTTGTCTGGACGGATAAAGTTCTCCATTGCCCAATCCAAAATATATTCAGCTGAACTTGGGTCAATGGATATCATGACCACACGATCCAGACCTCCTTCATGTTCTCCTTCATGACGGTACTGCTCAACGATCGTGTCACGGCGGCTCATAGTTTTCTTTTTTGTTTGACAAGGGAGAAAGAAAACGACACGAATGTCACGGACTGATATACAAAAAATTGTAGAAACTAACGGAAGATCACGCGATGAAATAAGCAAACATACGAAACCCTTGTCTCAAATTGCAGGACTTTGTAAATCTTCATCGGGCGGTGTGTCAATGAATTCTTTGATATCTCGGGTCAAAAGGCTGAACATGCGATCCTTTTCACCAAATAGGCCCTTTGGCATCAAACCTATTTGCATACCGATAAATTGTTATGAAGTTGATTGATCACAGCTAGCAACGGGGGATGTTAATTTTACCTGTGATGCATTGATTATGATCCAACTTTTTGTAAAGACGCATACGGACATCCACATCTTCGCGGAGGTTCGCAGGTATGACTTCGCCTATCAAGTTGTACATATCCACTGACTCATTTACTGGCACCGTATCGTCCTTGTCTCCGTGAACGAAAAGAATTCGAGGGAAAAAGTCAACAATGTCTCGCGAAGTTTGGAACCACTTGATGTGGTCCTTGATGAATTGCGTCGTATCCATTTGGTCGGTTGCATAAACACCGGCAAATCTAAAGATATAGAAAAGGGAATGGTCATTACAAGGTACTGCCGTTTCGTCTAGTAATAGCCGATAGCATTACAGTAACAAGCCTTCGACTTGAGGAAGAAATCGGTTATCGGCAGGCATATCGAGGCTAGTAGGGTCATGTTTTCCTGTATCGAGATCACTATCATAATCCTTTTGGGCAGACCAGATAGCTGCACAGCACTTTGCCTTCTCCAGAATATCGGCTATAACGACCTGCATCGCCAGATGAGCACCGGAACCGTGACCCTAAGACAAAATCAGATCGACTGCATAAACATTCTCCCTCTTCGATCTTACCAACAAATATATCATTTCAGCGTCAGCTTTCATATCACACGCGTGCTTGTATGTCCACATAATAGCCTGTCGGACATCATCATACATTTCGCATTGTTGCCACCGATAATCCGGAACAACCACAATATATCCGAGTTCTCTAAGCGCATTTGCAAATTGCGTGTAGAAAACTGGATGACGTGGCAATGTTGAATATTCCAAGTCTCTGAGGAGCACGAGAATGGAAGAAGGAGTAGTGGTGCTACTAGGATAATACACGTCGAGCTTACAGTGGGTTGGATCTGCCTTGGAATAGGAAATATTCCGTCTGATTGCATTTCGTCGCGTGAGCTCACGTTACTTCTCAGGTGTGATAGATACTGGAGAAAACTATGTACTAATCTAACCTTACGATCTGAGGAAACTGCTTGTGGCCTGTGCTCCAGGAACGCCAAGGCAGGTATGTCGGGGTTCGTTTGATCCCAATCACTGCAGCTTGGAGCAAGCTGGCGTTGATTTGTATCACGGCGCTAGGTCTGAAAGGTAATTGTCCAAAAAGAGCTGAGCAGGAGGATTGTTCGGATGCGTGTTGATATGCGTATATCATCCACGCGCTCAAGTATAAATTTCCTGCCATGTACAGCTTTTTTGTTACATATCTCCTCTCTGTGCTGGGCATTTTGGCTTACCAGTAATAAAGACGAGCAAAGGTAAACAGAGGATAAGGAACAAAGCAAAGGTCGGTAGAAAAAATAAAGAAATAGACACGTACACTGTCCGAGAATCGAACCACATCATGTTTTTATGTTTAAGAAGAAACGAAAGAAAGGAAGTGAAAGAGAAGTGTTACGTACGGTATTTTTAAACTTTTCTTCTGAAACGTTTTTCGTCTGGCATGAGAAAGAAAAAAGGCTCACCGAAACTTTTTATTTCCTTTTTAACCATACAATATCGTAAAGTGAGGCAAAATGCAGAAAGGTTTAGATGATAGGAAGGTGGTTCATGGTTCAACGTCTATTACAGCTTCATCTCGGTCTCATAGAAACCAACAGTCGGAAAACCGGACGCGAACACGGTGACTTCCTGCTTCAGCTCTTGGATAGCAGGGATGTTTTCGCCTTGGCCAACGTGCTGCTTGAAATCAGCCAGTTTCCTACCGTTCACCTTGGCTTTTTCCTCAACAGTAATCTTTACAGCACGGTCAATGAATTCGGCCACTTTAACAAAGTCGTTCTCCTTGAGACCTCGGCTGGTCATTGCCGGAGTACCAACTCGGAGACCTCCCGGAATCAGAGCACTCTTGTCACCAGGAACAGTGTTCTTGTTGGCTGCGATATTCACTAATTCGAGAATACGCTCAACACGAGCACCATCCACACCCTTTGGTTTCAGATTGACCAACAGCAAGTGATTGTCGGATCCACCTGACACAAGCTCATAGCCAAGTCGCTGGAAAGCTTCCGCAAACGCTTGGTTGTTACTGAGCACCTGTTGCTGGTATTCTTTAAACAATGGGGATTTGACCTAACAAGAAGGCAACATAATTTAGTATTTCATGATTCCAAAAGTAAAGTAAATCAAAACCCATTTTACCTGTTTCAAAGCAACAGCCAAAGCAGCAATGGTGTGGTTATGAGGACCGCCCTGGTGGCCAGGGAAGACAGACTGGTTGATTGGCGATTCAAGATCATAGAGAATCTCTATGATCAAAGAATTACTGGATTAAAAGCCGACCAACCAGGCGTTGGACTCTAGTATCCTACCGTTGCCATTTTTGTCTACGCCACGCACACCCTTTCGGAAGAAGATCATTGAGCCGCGGGGACCGCGAAGAGACTTGTGAGTCGTTGTAGTCACAATATCGGCATGTTCGAAAGGTCCAGGCAGCACACCAGCAGCGACCATGCCTGCAATTTATCTTGTCAGATGGCTTGCTTCTCGTGGTATTCGTTTATCTTATGCAACTCACCGGAGATGTGAGCCATATCAGCCATCAAGTAGGCACCAGCCTTGTCTGCAATCTGTCATACAGAACTGATTAGACAAGAATAGAGAGACTCGTTGGTTATTATACCTCTCTCATTCTGGCATAATCAATGTTTCGTGCATAAGCACTTGCACCTGCGACGATGATCTTTGGACGGTACAGCAAAGCATTGGCTTCCAAGGCATCATAATCAATACGACCAGTCTTTTCGTTGAGACGGTAAGGCAACGTCTCGAAATACATGGAAACAGCTGAAATCTTTTTCGTTGGTGTCTGATATCCGTGGGACAAGCTGGCAAGAAAATGTATGTGAGAAATGCCAGGATTAGGCTACCGAGAAAGTGGAAGAACCTACTGTCCACCATGCGGTAAATCCAGACCCATCAAACGGTCGTGTGGCTTTAGCAGAGCACCATAGACATACAGGTTTGCAGGTGCGCCTGCGAAAAAGCGAATTTCAGCGCAAAGAATACGCGAGTTTTCAGCCATAGTCAAGCTTTACCCGACAAGGCTTGAACGTTGACACCCCATTTTTCAGAGTCCAGATCAAAGGCTTCCAAGGCACGCTTTTGGCAGAGACGCTCAGACATGTCAATGAATTCATTACCACCATAGTATCTAGAATAGATTAGGGACACATAAGCGTAAAAAAACATCATGAAGAAAGAAGAAAAAGAAGCTCATAATACCTGGCGCCAGGATAGCCTTCTGAATACTTGTTCTGCATCACACTGCCGAGAGCATCCATAACAGCACGGGACGTAAAGTTCTGCAGACAACCATAAGGTGAATGGAACAACAAGACACGCTACTGCCCCTGGCAACCTTTTGATGACACTCACTTCAGAAGGGATCAGAACGATACTCTCACGCTGTCTCTTTTTTTCGTTTTCAATAATATTGAACATTTCTGGATCATTTTGTTCAAGTCGTTCGTTCAGTAGCTAAATAACTCATATTCCTTAATAGAGTTAATATATCATAACCGTGTCTCATATACACTCACTTCACGCTGGCCTACTGGGAAGACGTAGGTACGCTGTTGTCAAGAATCGCGCGTGAGATCTCTTAAAGTTCGATAAAAGAAAGTAAAACAAAACGTACGGCGCTGTGGTAAGCGAGTGGCCGAACGCCAACACGCAGCGCGCCAGCCTTGGTGTAGCAAGACGAAACTAGCGTTCTGAGCATGGCGATGGACGAACAGGACAGAACAAGGGAAGCGAAAGGTTGAGAACTGGACGACAAACAAAGGTCGTTTGTCTTTTGTGGTCGGGAACAAAAAAACAGAGGAGCACCACTTATCGTTCACGGTGCCAACTTCACTACCATTAGAGGGTATACGACTGCCATTAGAGGCACCAGCATGTTCACCGTGCTGATTCACCGGGTAATTTTTTTTATCGGACTTTCTGGAAGACACAGAAACAACAACGAATGGTTGGTAGCTTTAACAGCAACTAGAGCACGCGGTAAAGGAGTATGACTGAACAGCATAGCATAATACGGTTAACCTATACATTGCTTCGAGGCAGCTTAAATTTCTCCAATCTTTGGTGCGCAATTTCATCTGAGACTGGAAGGTAGTACAAAGGTGGTACTGCCTGTGTCTTGCGGAACAGGTCATCCAATGTCTTTGAGGAGCTTTGCTGCTGCGAAGCAGGCTGCTCAGAAACGGAAGTAGGCACCTCTTGAGCCGCCGAACTTTCAGCAGCCAAAACAGACGAGGTGGCGGCTACAAGAAAAATTAAATCCATCAGCGACATGGAAGATAGCTGTGTTCTTTGTGATTAAATTACATTTTTGAAGTTGCTTTGCGATCTGATCGATGCCAGTGAGTCGTCGTCGCCGAACGTCTGCTGACGTTCCAGTTGAAGAGGCAATACCCTCACCTCGGCATACAGCATCGATTGCTGCTTCATAGTCATAACGCTGGTGTTTGTATGCTGCTTCTTGCTCATACTCAATGAGAGATTCAGCTTGTTCAGGTGTCAATCCACCCACTGCCAATGGGCGCCGTGAGTCCTGATTAAACACTAGACCGTTTATACCAGCATACGCCTCTCTGGCCTCAGCTGTTGTTTCATACTACGATGTGTCAAAATTTTGCTCAAGACATGTGAAGGCCAGTCAACTTACAATCACATAGCAATGTGTCTTGATCGCGTCCATCCAGAATCGCTTAACCGTACCATATTTACCAATCAAAGCTTGAACGTTTTTGGTAATAAGAGGTCTCACGAAACCTTTGATATAGATTGCAGGATGGGTAATGTTGTCGATCCCCTTTTCTCCTGATGTTGTCTTCTCCTGCTGAGCAGCAGTATACGTTGAGTAAAAACGGTCAACGGATGGTTTCCGGTACCTGAAGGCTCTTACCAACTGATCATCTGTACTTCTTGCCCGTTTTTCCACTACTGCGATGTTATTAAGCACGGCTTGGCAAGCTTTAGCTCGTTCAAACCATACCTTGTTTTTCTTCTTCCGTTTTATCTTCTGAACGTTTCCGCTTTGTTCCCCTGTCAGTGTCCAAGTCCACGGCTTGGACATCTTCTTGCGCTTGTTCCTTTGCTGTGCCAGTTGATGGTGCCTGCTCTGCTGTTTCCTTTTCTTTCGTGCTATCTGGTGATTTAGTCGCTTTTGTAGATGGTTGCTTACTCTCTTCCTCAGTTACTGATTGTTTTGCGCTGCTTTCCTCCTCATCTGGTTCTGCAGCATGTTGCTCAACCGGTTTCTCCTCTGCAGCGGGTTTATCCGTCTCTTCGCTCCCTGTTCTTTCTTCCGCTTCTGGCTTTGGCTCTTCGGCAGCCTTAGACTCTTCTTCGACCATCCTTGCTTCTACTGGATTGGCCTCTTCTGCTGGCTTTGACTCTTCTGTTGATGTTGGCTCTTCTGCCGGCTTTTCGTCCTTCGTGACCTTTGCCTCTTCTACAGGTTTCTCCTCTTCCTTATTTTCCGCCTTTTCTACAGACGTCTCCTCTTCTGTGGCCTTCTCCTCCTCTTTAGGCTTCTGTTCTCCGTCTTCCTCCTCAGTAGATTTCTCAACTGCCTGATCTTCAGTATTTTGCTGCGCTTCATTTTCCACGGCTTCTTGTAGACGTGCAACTAGCTCGTCCTTTTTGCCTTTGGTTGCCAAATTGCGTTTGCTTAGCTCAGCTCGCAGATCGACGACGCGTAACGTTGACAGATCGCTGGGAAGCATGGTGGAAAAAATCAAGTAAAGAAAGGGGGTTGTGCGTGCTGCGTAATGATATTTTACGGCGCAATAGAGTCGGAGGTCGAAAAAACAACATTAGAAACGGTGGTCGTCGTCCCACTTTTCGTTGCCTTAGCAGCCACTTGGACGGTTGTCCTCCAATGCTTCTTTCTATCGTTAGTGAACACGCTTGTGAAAGAGAACCCGACCATTGTATATTGCTCTAGTTTCACTTCTGTTTTATCTTCTCAGCATTATAAAGTTCATTATTTGATAACTTGCAAGGATTTCTTCAGCAACCTAAACAACAGTTTATTTTTTCCACTATGCTCCATATATACAAATTACTTTTCTCAACGTATGCGCACCAATATTGTGGTTCGTGCGTACACAGCAAAACATGCACCTGCATATGGCAAGAAACCTAGCTTCCATATCATTCTCTTGCTATTATAAAGACGGATTGCTGATAGTAAGGACCATTTCCGGTTAGAAGTGTTCCGTTCATGGCTGCAACAAGATAAATAAACGTATTTACCATGTAGCGATTATCGAAAAGCAATATAAAAAGAAAGGCCAAAACTGCACTGGCATACCTGTAAGAGAGAGTAAGTAGCGAGTAACTGTACATACAGTGCCCGCTCGATATAGTGATCACTCCGGTGGGCCCAAAAAGCGATCACTATATAACTGATCACTATATCGAGCGAGCACTGTCGCTAGTCTGTAACCAGTGCGTTAATGGGTAAAGTAAGGAAATATCAGCCTGATCGTGCTTGGCAATCGATAAGCCTTTTTTACATGACCCTTTTAAAGGCAATTTGATAAGAACACTCAATTATCTACCTAAGAATTGTTCCTGCGAATTGCGCTTAGCTTAGAAGTATCTAAAGCATATCATGCCAAGACATCGTGGTTTTGCGAAACGCAGCAGGCCAGCTTAATGCGCTGTAACTTCGGTTCCTCAGCACAAAGAACGCAAGCTGAACGTAAAAACAAGGTTTCTATTTAGCCATTGTAACGAATTACAACGTCGCAGGGCGAGCTTACAGTTGGGCGCAGCAGCTGTGACCTGGTCAGTCGGGCTTTCTTGGTGAAGGGTAAAATCGTGTCCGGAAAGCCGCGTCCGTTCCCCCGCCGCAAGTCCGTTTTCCTTCTGTTTCTCGGAAAAAGCTAAACGAAGATTTCCAGCTTTCACCATGGTAATGCATGATTCGGGCCAATGGGTCCCGTCAATGCCACAAGCGTCCCCTGAGGACTCGCTACCGTGGGCAGCTGTATGCCATAACGCGGAAGGCTGGGTAATAGCGACATATTCTTACTATGCTCGGGGGCGTTGAAGTTGACTATGACCATAGGGACCTTTTTCCCCAGTGCGGATACCAGACTTTACGCCATGCTTCGAGGACACGTACGAAATCGTATAACCGCTTACAGTGCTCCAAGCAATGTTTTACTGATGCGTTATTATGGAACAGAGCGATTATGCTTGTACCGTCAATCTTCCTGATAATTGCTGGTGGAGCCCGTCTCTGGATCCTTTCCCGAAGAGAATCGTTGCCGACTGATATGACGCGTAATTGGCTCTATTTTGTAAAAATGGTGCGTAAGCTTATTGACCAAATTTGCCTCCGACACGATTGTCTGACAAATCAACCTGGATAAGACTACCTTGATTTTACTGTTTCTGACGACGGCTGCTGCACTCGGCTTTGCCATCCGTAACGATGATGACTGGCTCGAAAGTGCACCGATCTTGGTTCAAGGATTCAATTTGCTGATATTGGTACGTCTGCCACGATACGAACCATATCATAACACTCTATAGCTTATTTACTAACCTACTCAATTTGATTATGCAGATATTCGCGATAGTACTTCATCATCTCGAATACACTCGCAATAGAATCTCGTCCGCTGTTCTGCTGTTCTATTGGCTGTTCGTGCTTGTGGTCGATTGCGTCAAGTTGCGCACTGCCGTCCTTTCGGATTTGCCTGTTTTGGATCCCGCTCCGTTCGCATTGTTCGCAATCGGTAGTGTCCTATCTTTGGTCGTGTTTATCCTAGAAAACTTGCCCAAGCCGAAGAGCCAGTATGTTATGTTGGAGGAAGATGAGGTTTGTACAGAGGATGCCGATAAAGCGTTCACGTTAGTCATCTGATATCGTTGGCTGCAGCACGACTGCCCGGAACCGAACACAAACATCTTCGGCCGATTGACCTTCTCTTGGATGACTCCGCTTATGCGTCTTGGTTACCGCACACCTCTCACTATGGATGACTTGTGGTAGGTTATATGTTGCATACAATCCTACCTAGCACAAAACAAACACAATGCATTACAGGAATCTAAAGGTCGAAGACCAATCTGCTGTTGTCGGAGAAAGGTTCCAAAAGTACTGGGACCATGAGCTGCAGAAGAAACAGTGAGTTATTGACACAACATCACGTTGCGAAGCCGGATTTCCTAATGTAATTCTTTGTTTTCTAGTCCGTCTTTGCTCCGGGCTATTGTGTATGCTGTAGGCGGACCATTCATTTTCGCTGCAGTTAGTATTTCCTAATTGCCGAACGGAAACAGCGTATCTCTAATTCACGTGTAATAGCTCTTTAAAGCCTTACAGGACGTTCTGCAGTTTACACAACCAATGTTGTTGCACGAACTTATTGGATGGGTTGCCAGCCACCAGACGTCCAATCCTGAACCAGCATACCGCGGCATTGCTATTGCAGGTTCGGATCATATGGATATATCATCGCTGGACTAAGTTGATTAACGAACGTGCTACTTATCAGCTGGAATGTTTATTACCGCTGTTTGTCAAACCATGTTCTTACACCAATACTTTCATCGCTGCTTCATGACTGGCATGCGGCTTCGTGCTGCTCTCGTAACGGCCATTTATCGCAAGACATTGGTACTCAGCAATGCGAGCAGACAGAAGTCCACAGTTGGAGAAGTGAGTTTATTACTTGCAAAGGATTCATATGCGTTAGGTGCTAAACAGGATTCTTTTAGATCGTTAACCATATGAGTGTCGATGCTCAGAGATTGATGGATCTTTGTACCTACTTCCACATCGGTATGCTAAACAAGGACCATGATATAGCTATTGTTGGAAGACACTAACAAACTTGATAAAGTGTGGAGCGGCCCGTTTCAGATTGTGATTGCACTTGTTTTGTTGTATCGAACCATGGGGCCAAGCATTGGCGCAGGTGTCGCTGTTCTAGTCCTGGCCGTACCACTCAATACTTTCTTGGCGCGTAAAATGCGGACATTGCAGAAAGTTCAGATGGGTAACAAGGATGCCAGAGTCAAACTTATGAATGAAGTCTTGAATGGCATCCGTGTTATCAAGCTATACGCCTGGGAATCGCCATTTCTGGAGAAGGTAACACTGAAGGGTCGTGGACTATTCAGTCTGGCTTATGCAAAAGACATCCTAGATCGGTTTCATTCGTAATGACCTAGAGCTGGCGACTTTGAAGAAGATCGGTGTTTTATCGGCTGCACAGAACTTTACATGGTCTTCTATTCCGTTCTTTGTTTCACTGTCTACCTTTGCAGTACATATTGCAATCTCGTCAACCCCTCTCACCAGTCAGATTGCTTTTGTCGCAATTTCGCTATTTACGCTTTTGCAATTCCCTCTTTCGGTTTTCCCGAATGTCATTACTTCCACTATCGAAGCCGCAGTTTCGCTGCGTCGTATCGAGGGCTACTTGTCGTCGCAGGAACTTGATCCCAAAGCTGTCACACGCGAGGATTACCGAAATGATCCCAACTGGTCACCCGAAGTACCTCTTGTGGACATCGAAAATGGTTCATTCAAATGGGCGGAAAGCGATCGTTCGCCTGTGCTCAAGGACATCAATCTTAGAGTCAAAAAAGGAGAGGTAACTGCTGTGGTTGGACGCGTTGGTTCAGGCAAATCATCCCTTGTCAGTGCGTTGCTCGGAGACATGGTCAAAACAGAAGGCAAAGTGACATTGCGTGGATCTGTAGCGTACGTTCCGCAGCAGCCGTGGGTGATGAATGCTTCTCTACGTGATAACATCGTGTTTGGTCATCGTTGGGACCCCGAATTTTATGACCGTGTCCTTGAGGCTTGCTCTTTGAAGGCCGATATTCAGATCTTGTCTGCTGGCGATCAGACGGAAATTGGTGAACGTGGCATCAACCTCTCCGGTGGACAAAAAGCTCGAGTGTCCCTCGCTCGTGCTATTTATGCTCGTGCCGATATCTATTTACTGGACGATCCTTTGAGCGCTGTTGATGCTCACGTTGGAAAACATATCTTTGAGCACGTAATCGGTCCCCATGGTATCTTGAAGAACAAGACTAGAATCTTGGTGACCCATGGTATCGCGTTCTTGCACAAGGTAGACAACGTCGTCATGCTGCGTAACGGTGAAATTATTTTGAATGGTCCATACGATGAACTTATGAGCCAACGGTCCGAACTGTACGCCTTGCTCACTGAGTACGGTAATCAACGTAACACTGGCGGTAACAACGCCAGTGATAATGAAACAGATGTGACACTGGAAGGTTACGATGATACACAACCCACTGCACCTGGGCGTTGCGAGGAGGAATCAACGCTTAACCGCGAAGAAGAATACGTTCGAAGAGAAAGATTGAGCAGCACAAGCAGTGGCACCAGTATCGCGACTTTAAGACGTGCCTCTATGGCATCGCTTGGAAAGCACACCAAGAAAGTACATACCGGCAAGGAACGTCTCATGACGATCGAAGAAGCTGCGAAAGGCAGTGTTGACTGGAGCGTGTACAAACAATACGCGAAATCCTGCTCAGTTTTTGGCGTTATCATGGTACTTGGTTTCCAGGTGCTTGCACAGATCTCCCAAGTGGGTGCCAATGTCTGGCTGAAACATTGGACCAGTCAAGGCGATAGTGGCTCGTACAGTGTATGGGTGTATCTCGCCATTTACGCCACGATTGGCTGGTCTGGAGCTATCTTTACAGTCTGCCAAACACTTTCTCTCTGGGTACTATGTGCTATCCGGTCGGCTCGTGTGCTTCACTCAGAAATGCTCAACACAGTGGTGCGCTCTCCCATGTCATTCTTCGACACCACGCCTCTCGGAAGAATTCTGAACCGGTTTAGCAAAGATCAACATACGGTGGATGAAGTACTTCCACGGACATTCCAAGCGTACTTCAGAGTGCTATTTTCAGTTGCGGCGACTGTATGCATTATTGCCTTTTCTACTCCGTTCTTCTTGCTACTGGTGATTCCTCTAGGTATACATTTTTCTCTTTTGCTGCACGTGAGTTTCTTTTTGAGATGGCTTACATCATCGATTACCAGGTTTCGTGTACATCTACATCCAACGATACTATCTCGCAACTTCCCGTGAACTTAAGCGCCTGGATTCGATCGGAAAGAGTCCAATTTATTCCCATTTCCAAGAGACCATTGCAGGCGTCTCGACTATTCGTGCTTACGAGCAGCAATCGCGCTTCATCTATGAAAACGAAACACGTTTGGATGACAATCAGCGTGCATACTTCCCGTCGATTTCATGCAACCGCTGGCTTGCAGTTCGCCTTGAGTTCTTGGGCTCAATCATTATTCTCGGTGCTGCCGCCTTTGCTGTGTTGGGAGTCATTTACAACACAGGCATTGATGCAGGCTTGGTTGGCTTGTCGGTCTCATACGCGTTAAGTATTACTCAGGCGCTTAACTGGGTTATCCGCTCTTACTGCGAGATTGAGGTGAGTGGTCAAAGGATGTACAATGATTGAGGCTGTTCTAAGTTACTTTTTGTGGATGTTAGACGAACATTGTGTCTGTGGAACGCGTCAAAGAAGTAAGTTTTGCAATTGATACATCTGCGACACAGGCTCTAACCTGCATTTGTCAGTACATTGACTTACCAACAGAGAAATATGAAGGCATTCGAGGTGCCCCGTCCACATGGCCTGACGAAGGATCTATCGAGTTCAAGGAGTTCGGTGCTCGCTACAGGCCTGGTCTGGATCTTGCGTTGCGTGACTTGTCGCTCAACGTTGCTCCTCGAGAGAAGATCGGTATTGTCGGCCGTACCGGCGCAGGCAAGAGCTCCATGACTTTAAGTTTATTCCGAATAATCGAGGCTGCGAAAGGCAGCATCACTATTGATGACGTGAATATTGCTTCTCTTGGTCTATTTGATCTTCGGTATGCTTGAGTCTGTCCCGACACAATTCAAAATGGCTCATTCATCATTTGCTTAGGTCGCGCTTAACCATTATTCCGCAAGACCCTGTTCTATTTGCGGGTACAGTACGCGAAAATCTGGTACGAAAGCTTGGTTGTCGTAAGATAGACCAACAGCTACTCACTGGTGCAAAAAATAGGATCCTTTCGGCAAATCCAACGATGCAGCGCTTTGGGAAGCTCTGGAGCTTGCCCATCTGAAAGATCATGTTTCGAACATGGAAGGCAAACTGAATGCAGTCGTGCTTGAAGGTGGTGAAAACTTCAGTGTCGGTCAGCGTCAGCTTATCTGTTTAGCCCGTGCGTTGCTGCGTCACACGAGAATTTTGGTCCTTGATGAGGCAACTGCTGCTGTAAGAGCTATAATCTCAGGGAGTTTAACGGACATAACAATATATTTACAAATGCTTTTGATAGATCGATGTGGAAACGGATGCAATCATCCAGGACACCATTCGTCGCCAGTTTGCCGATTGTACGATCTTAACGATTGCCCATAGGATCAACACAGTTATGGACTCTGATAGGTAGTTGACCAGAAATACTCCATGTTATTGTATTGCCTGACCACATATTGTTGTTTCGTAGAATTTTGGTACTTGACAAGGGACGTATTGCCGAGTTCGATACTCCTCAGAAACTGCTGGAAAACAAGGATTCTATTTTCTACTCGATGGCGCGCGAAGCTGGGCTTGTCGAGTAATATTTCTATTTTGCATGTTAGAGCATTTCTTTCATATCCTGTTATCAATTTTCTGTTTCCTGGATGTTTTATGAACCGCATATAAAGCTTTTCGACATCATGACTGGTACTTACAAAATTTAACCGGAAGCTTCATGTCTTTTTCTGCACGGCGGTTGGGCCATTGCCTGCTTTTCGTGATGTGATTCCGAAAGGCCTTTCCTTGTATGTCACCGTCATCGATGTAACCACATGCTTTTACAGTATTACGACACGCATATGAATGGTTGCTTCAGCGCTTTATTTGACGAAGTCATTGATTTACCAGTTTCCTTATATTTTCTGGAGGTAATAACAGAGCGGATAACAGAATAAAGGATTGGAAGACGTATATAATGTGCATAAATTCTGGAAGCACTCAAGATCTTTATTTTTAGACCGGGATAGCTGCACCTTTATTATTCGAATGGATTCTGTGTGTCTTTCACGAAATCGATTTTTGCTATTTTTCGTCAAATAGCGCCACTTGCAAGAAATAAAGCTTGCCTCTCTTGTAGGGCGCACGGTTTTGTTCTTGTATCATGAACTATATCGAGCTGTATGTTGAAGAACTGACTTTAAAGCGAAAAATTGTTATTTCGGGAGGGCTGCTGTTCAAAGTTGTTAGACTGGCCTGAAGGTTGGACTGTCATACAAAGTTCTTTCCTAAAATGCCAAGTAACACACAGCATTTCTCCTTTTTTCTTTCAAATTGTCAAATTGACAAATGTACATGCACATAAAAACACTGTTTTTACGGGGCCGGGCCCCAATCAGACAGTATGCTAATACTACCTTGATATTTCTTGTAAGGAATATTTTTTTGCAGGTACAAAACGTGTTGCTGACAGTAGAGTGTTCGATCAGACGCTTTTTTAAGTCTGAGTTTTCGCTGACAAGGATATTCCAGTACCCATCAGCATCGTCCGTGAAGCCAAATGCATTTTGAGTTCGCGTCACCCACATGGAGGGGAAATGTTGGGGCAGAGTCCCAGCCCGACTAAAGAGCGCACGTGTTTCATGCAGATGTATGGTCCGTGTTTTAAGACAGAGTATGTATATCTTCTTGAGACAAGAAGCACAGTAGACAGCACCGTTTCGTCGTCAAATACGATATGTCTGCAGAAGAAAAATTCGTAGGGAGCTTTGAAAATTTTTTTTACATTTGACGGTTGCATGGTTTTCTCTTTTCCCTTGACATTTAATTTTCAAGATATAAAGTTTAAGCGTTACCTAGAAAGAAATTCCTGTTAGCCTCTTTTTTTTTCTGTGATCGAGACAGAACTGTTCCCAGAAATATCTTTTCTCTTTCTTTTTTACGTGAGGTTATCAATGATTTCTTTGTTTTTGTACCATGCATCACTCGGCAACGCGAAAGGTATATCTGATCTTTTTGGATATCGCCGCCAGGAAATAACAAGCTCGTGTTCGTAGGAAGCGCTTACACATGAAACGTAAGGGGGTTAGCGCCACGAGACACAGAAGAAAAGAAGATGCACTTACTTTTCGCGAACCTCGGATTGGAAAAAAAGAGAGAAAACAGATTTCTGGTACCCGGACTTATCGGATAATCTTTTCTGATCATACACGGCTACATTTTTATAACCTTTTCGTTGCGGGACCTCAAAAAAATTGGCTCTGTTCACGTCCGCTTTCTTTTCACATGGTAGATGCTCTTGGCGGAATTATGATGCGGACCTCCATGCGGATGAACAGTAACGTTTGACAAAACGTACATGGAAGCCGAACACGACATTGTAGAACCGTGGCATGGAAAACTTTATCATCTTTTTCATTTGAGGGAGGAGAGCACAGGTACACAAAGAAAGAAGATATGTTTGGGAGGTGTTAACGAAAAAGGGTATCCTTGCATATACAAACACACACAACATATACGTGCATATAAGAAAAAAGGGTAACTCGAGTAAAGAAAAGGGATATAATGAACCAAAGAGAAACAAAGGACTGAATGAAAGAGAGTTTACAGTGGGGTTAACAAGAAAAAAAGGATGAGATGATGTCCTTATGGCTGGCGTTCGACAGGCGGTGGTGGAGAGGGTGATGGCGATGGTCGTGGTGGAGGTCGAGGATTATTTGGCCTTGGATCTCGACAACTTATAATAACCATCGTAACGCGATCAAAGGATTGCTTTATACATTTAACTAACTCGTGCGCACGGACGCCCTTTCTGTATATCCAATAAACCGGTACTTCTGTACCCTACGACCCAACTTGCTTTCCTTTTGTTTGCAGAAAATCATGAGTTATACATGCATTATAAGACAGATGCTACTTAGTAAAAGTGAACACGTTACTTGGTATATGAAAGGGAAGATTTCATAGAGACACACGATCGGCTCTCTTTTTTTGGATCCGATCCGGCTGTAATGTCGATCCCTCGCGCACGGTTGCAGACAGCAAAAGGAAAAGTGGAAGAGGACGACAAGAAAGGGAATGATTTGCAAGAAGGATAAAAGCAATTGGCGGGGAAAAATACGGCCGCTCCATCAATGTCGTATATTAGCAACCAATTCAATAGTGCTGTAAAGAGCTATGGGCTCCTACACACCGTATCGCGGTTACACAGATTTCAATCTCCATCTATAAATCTCTTTTTTTGAACTGGCAGACTAGAATAAGCTCGCTCTTCTTCGAAGAGTAAACCAAAGTCTCGCAGTATTTCGGACTCTCGCTCATTTCTGTTAGAAGTACTAACAACAACAGCAAAAAATATCTCAATCAAGACAGTATTTTCCAAGTCAGTTGGCGCATATTCATAAACCTTTGGCGTATCTCTTTTCATTACGGTAGCGTATTCACGCTGGAATCACTGGCGGATAAAAATTATTAGTTTTGGCCTATTTTGCTCATGTTTATTGACGTTTTTCAGGGCAGGGTTTGGCGTAATAAGGCCATTTACGTAAAACTCTGCGCTCGTAGCCATGCACTTGCTCAGCTACACGTGTAGCCGTTGTAGCAAAAGATCGCCCCATGACAAAGCTTAAAAGCTCGTCTGTCTTTAGAAACAAACAATTGCTCTTGTCTTGTCCTGAGTAGATAAGGCGATTTGACCATTTCAAGAGAGCGCGCTAAAAGCCACGGCAAACAATCTTTGTTTTCTGATATCGAACCGCTCAAGTATCATGGTTGCTCTCTCCATTGAATCATTTTTGCACCAGCTGTCCATTGGATATTTGCTAAACCCTTGGTTTCACAACTGGGGCGCTCGAAAGTAGGAAGCAAGATGAAAGAGATCGCAAATTTTGCGGGTTCACCGCTCATAGGCATGGTTCCCAATCAAGTGGCTGCGGCAACGCTCTTTTTCTCGTTTCATGATATCTTGTGTCAACTTTCCTTCAAAAGAACTACCAGAAGTTCTCCTTAATAAGCTTTTACGAGTTCTCTAAGATCGAAAATCGCCAAGTAGCTGAATTCATGTTCAGAGAGGCTATCGAATGTCATACACTCCCGTCCAAAATGTTTGCGTGTACACCTCCACGTCACGTATTACAAATGGCTATCGTCTAGTCTTGCACCTTCTGCTCTTTTTTAAAACTTTTGGACTTGCACTTAGGCAACGCCTCTTCGTGACACTGCCAACACTCCTTTCCCTTCGAGAAAGCAGCTTTCTTCGGAAGAACGTGTTGTCATCGTTGGCCTTTGGCAAGTCTGATTCAGTTACAGAGAGATTGCAAAACCCCGAAACATTAAGAGTCGATCAACTTTGCAAAGAACCATGGAACGGTTTGACAAGTACTCAACAACCGAAACCCTAAAGAGGTCTGGAAGACCGCGCAAGCTCACAGAACGAAGATTTCCGAGAAATGCAGCTAAACATTCGGAGAGATCCGTCCACCATGCGAGTTTTTGTTCAAGCATCAAGAGAGCTTCCCTGAACACTCCGTAAAGCTGTTCATAAGCTCGGGTTCTCCTCCCGCAGTCCAGATTACAGGCGTGCTCTCATTGTGGAGCAGAAGCCCAGATGTTTTAAATGGACTAAGGAGCACGTTGAGTGGACCAAGGAGCAATTGAATATTTGTTCCCGGAGGCACTGCTCCAGTGCCACAAGATGAACGTGGTAAGATGCTTATCTGAGGCTCATAATTGGTGCAAGTTCTGACTACTGGAATGACTAGCTTGTAAGGCACGACAAGAAAGCACTGAAACGATCGACGCTGGAATCTGCTTTGTCTTCTATGAGACAACGATGGGAAGTTTCTCCTCCTGCCTTGAAGATCAGTAAGGCGAAGAAACCATATATATAGTCGTATAGCACTAATCAACTGTCCAAAGTGAAAAAAATACTGGATGACTTGCATAGCCTAAAGGAGCTCAACGAGTGCAGCTTTACAGAGGTCGGATCGGATCAACCGTCTATTTTATCCGATCCGGTGGCGGTTTGGTACCCTTCTTAAACAACTTATTTCCGAAAGGAGAGGGGTATCAGATCCCGGAGTAGGGATCCCAAAGATGACTGAAAACCGAAACCGTGTTCGAACCCGAAACCTCGGTTCGGGTTCGTCCATCTTCAAAGGGTAATCCTGGGTAAGGAAGTGTGCTTTCAAGTTCGTAACATATTGCCTACACAGCCCAATGGAGTCTTCTGCCACATGCAGCAAGGTGACGAAGACCCTGGATCCAACTTTAATCGGTCACAAACCTGACATTTGGATCAGCAACGCGTTGTCCAGCGAAGTTTTGACTGTGCGCGGAAGGTCCCGGCCTATCCTTCCCCGTGGGTCCGTCGCTATATGTTACGTTGGGATTAACAACGTGTGCCGCCAAGGGGATTACAGAAACCATGCAGAAGCTCCCCTACCGGGTTTAAACTGGTTTACTTTTGTTACTACTACCCAATCAAATTCGGAACAAATCTGCAAGGCACAATGCATGTAGTGATCCGTTTGTTTTCAACACTGTTATAAACATACCCATCACATGCGATGAAGGAAAAGAAGTGCATTATTCATTTTTTCCTTTCTTTGCTTGATATCAAATATACAAAATTGTTTGTTGTTGAAAAAACTTTATACAAATGCTAAAATTTTGCGACTGTATTAATAGTAAGGGTAGCCGTGTTGAACGCGGTTGGAAAAAGAAAGAATTATATATGCAGAAAAAAAGAGGGTGTAGTTTAGATGGTCACAGAGGCCTTGATGGTTGTAGGGTCAAAACCAGGCATGGGGTAGCTACGAGCAAACTCAACAACTTCCTTCTTGAGCTGAGCGATTTCCTCATTGCCTTCGCAGGCAGCCACAAAGTCCTTCATCAACTTGGAGCCAGCCTTCTCTTGGACCTTGAGAGCAATCTCTACAATGCGGTGCAGGAACTCGCCGACCTTTACCATTTCTGCTTCCTTCATTGAACGGGACGTCAAGGCATTCGTACCAAGACGGACACCGCCAGGAGTAACAGCCGACTTGTCACCAGCGACCGAGTTCTTGTTGATCGTAATGTGCACCATATCACAGATACGTTCCACCTTGGAGCCCGTCAGCTTCTGGGGCTTCAAGTCCCACAAAATCAAGTGGTTAGACGTGCCACCCGTGGCGAGTTTGTAACCATAGCCAGTCAAGACCTCAGCAAGCTTGGCAGCGTTGGCGCACACCTGCTTGGCGTATTGTTGGAATTCGGGAGAAGCTGCTTGCTTCAGGGCCACAGCCACGGCAGCAATTGTATTGTTGTGAGGACCACCCTGGCAGGACGGGAAAACGGCCTGGTTGACACGGTTCTCAAGATCGTCGCCCTTGTCGCGGCGAAAGAAGATCAAACCGGCACGGGGACCACGGAGTGTCTTGTGGGTGGTGGTGGTCACGACGTCGCAGTAGTCGAATGGTGAAACAGCCTGCTTGCCAGCAATCAAACCAGAAATATGGGCCATGTCGCACATCAGGTACGCACCGTGCTTATCCGCAATACGACGCAACGTATCATATTCGAACTCACGAGGGTAAGCAGAAGCACCACAGATCAAGAGCTTGGGGCGGAAAAGAGCGGCATTCTCCTCCAGACGCTTGTAGTCAATCAGACCAGTGGCAGGGTCAACTTGATAAGGCATTGACTGGAAGTAGATCGAAGACGCCGAGATCTTCTTCTTGTCCGTCTGGTAACCGTGGGTCAAGTGACCACCGGAGGGCAGATCAAGACCCATCAAACGGTCCTGAGGTTGGATCAGGGCAGTAAGAGCAGCAAAGTTGGCAGTGCTACCAGAGTAGGGTTGGACGTTCACACCCCATTTCTCGGGGTCCAGGCCGAATGCAGCAAGAGCACGCTTGCGGCAAAGGTTTTCAAGCTCATCGATATATTCGTTACCACCATAGTAACGAGCGCCAGGAAGACCCTCAGAGTACTTGTTGGTCAAGGGAGTACCGTTGGCCTCAAAGACAGCCCGGGACGTAAAGTTCTGCAGACCAATCACGATTCGTCATTGAAGGCCTTCGACAAGACACAAGTCAACAACCACTCTCACATACCTCGGAAGCAATAAGCTCCAGACCAGACCACTGTCTAAGCTTCTCGTTCTCAACGATTTGGAAAACTTCCTTGTCCTCCTCTTCAAGCGAAGTGTTCAAGCAGACGTTCCAGGGATCAACAGGGTGAGTAGCCATTTGTACGAAAATGTCAAGTTTGAAGGGAGAAAATGTAAACAGGCAATCTTTCCGCACTGGATATAAGGTAGTCCAAGTGGCTTTGCTCGTCGATCCCCAATCAGATCACATCATCTCATCAGATTGTTTCTTGTCCGAGTTGCAAGCTATATGGAACGTAAACAATTGGTATTAATAAAGAGCTATGGTATCTCCATGAGACAACGTCTATGACTGTGATGCAACGATCCCGCGATGCGTTCTATCTTTCTCAATAGCCTCAATTGCTTCAGACACCTTCCGGAACAAGTGGTCTTCACCAACTAAACGAAGCAAGCCCGATTGTCGGAAGAGCTTCAAGGGCTTTTCCTTCAACCTCACAAAGTATACTTTAACATTGCGAGCGTGATATGCTTCAACGATTTCTTTCATAATCTGCATCGCGCTGTTCTGATAGTTTAGTCACTTTGTAATTTCTGCTATGACACTTATTCTCCTTACCTGGCGTCTATATACGGCATACCACCAACATCAAAGATGGTATACGACGAATCCTGAAGCCGAGGCGTCTCCGAAGGGTGGATCCTCATATCCCCAAATAGTTCCAGACGACGGAGGCGATCCTTCAGCTGACCTATTTACTGACACTAAGCAACTGGGACTGGCCGTATCACTTTAGCTGGTCCCTTACCTGTATTTGCAAAGAAGAGTGGCTCTTCTATGCGCACAATCAAGACATCCTCTACATGTTCGATTTCATCTGGGTCGTCTTGAATCGGTTTAAATTTGTTGTGCGTTCCTTTCACTCGTCCCTGCATCCATAACACAATAAACATCCATATAGAGCAGTTTTACCTTGAATGTAACCCTTACCATAATAGAAATTCGTGGGTAGCTGGTCTCCTTAATTGTCAAAAGAAGGGAAAGTGCCACTGCAATCAGGGTACCAAACTCCAAGGATATTATCATGGTTGCCAAGAATGTAATAAGCAAGAGCCCCAAGTCTCGCCAAGCACCAATGGTGAATATGAAATGCAAATCTTCGGGCAGCTCTGCTAGCAGCGAAAGCACAGCGACGAAGATGATAGATGATAGAACTGCTTTTGGCAAATAGTAGAAGAACGGGAGCAGAAAGAGCATAGCCAGTAATGCAATGACGCCAGAAAGAAGGCCTGCCATCTGAGTGCGTGCACCGGCCCTGTCATTGATTTTACTTCTCGATATCTAAAGCGGTAAAGTCAACTGGTCTATCCATATTAACAGCGCACGGAAAAATACTTACGGATCCATAGGCAGGGATACCCTGGCAAAGGCCACTCACGATATTTGCAAGTCCAAGTGCGACGAGCTCACGGTTAGGGCTTACGGAGTAATTGTGTCGACTAGAGTATGTCTTTGCAATTGCCACAGACTCAACAAACCCAATGACAGCAATCATGGATGCTGTAACCAGCATATCTTTCAGATGTTTGTTGTCCGGAAACGACGGAATGGTAGGCATCGGAATCCTGCCAGCCTTTGTTTCGCCAAGGATATCCAAGCCTTTCTGGTCCCAGTCAAAATAGTCCGTGAGAAGGATCGAGATAATAACGACCAGAAGGACTTCTGGAAACAGTTGTATCCATCGCTTTCGACCCATTTTGGCTTTGAGGATGCGCATGCTGAACAGAATCAATACGGATACAGCGGACACACACGATGTGAGAGGCTGTGCCAAATGGAAGTTTCGGGCCAAAAAGGCAAGACGCTCGATGGTCGAAGATGCTTCGTTGATACCCTGTTGTAAATATAAATATAACCATAACCTTAATATTGAAACCTGAGTATGTATAACGACGATCCGAATAATACCCAGTCCTTGCTTTGGTCCACAAGTCCTAGAAGGATGATGCTTTGTTGGACCATTACGACGAGAGCCACACCAGTGATGAAACCGCGCAAAAGAGCCCGACTCATCAGACTGTCAAGGAAGCCGAGGCGGAAGATGCCGAGAAGCAGTGTGAACAGACCGACAAAAAGGGTCATAAGGCAGGCCCATGCCAATGGATCAACTGGGTTGCTACCCGTATGCAGATGCTGCTGCTGAGCAATGGATGAGCCCACGAGTAGCGCAAGGGGAGCTTCCGGGCCCACGGACATCTGTCTAGTAGATATCCCACGTTTAGTTCCGCACATCAGAAGAGATAGAGTAACGTTTCACAGTACCTCGACATGCCAAATATGGCATATGTGATAGCAGGAAAACCAATGCCTGCTAACCCATGGATGGCGTCCAACTTACACAAGGCAGTCGCGTAAGAAAGACCTTGAGGGATCAACAAGCAGGACAGCGTCAACGCAGCTAAAAAGTCACCAAGGAATAGCTGAAAATTGTACTGTGGGAGCCATTGCAGGATGGGTAGATAATACTTGGATCGAGTTTTCAGCAGGCTCCAAAAGTCCTTGGGTGCATTGTCGAAAGGGTGCACTGAGGGTACTGCAATCAAAAAGCGAAATGTTGTCAGTGATTCGTTGCCCGCACAAACGCAATTACAACGTAGATCAAGGGCAAATGAATGGAAAGGAAGTGACACTTGCAAGGTGAAGCTGCCATGTATCTCGGAGTGTGTTCGTCATTGCTAATGAGGACGCGCGTTTCCGAAGCGTTCGGGGGCAAAGTATCTGCATCGTCACTGTCGTCCAAGTGAAACGACCGAGTGCCTAGCAAAACCTGTAAGAGAGCTGCTGAGGGTCCAAAAAGGAGAATCTCGTAGTATTTACTACTATCATTCGAAAAGCCGCGATCAATTGACTTGACCATAACAAAATTGAAACAATAGAGCAAGGATAAAAAGAGAGGGGAATGTTATCTTTTATGCTGCGTCCCGTTGGGTTTTTCGGTTTCCGCTGACCAAATGGTCCGAGGCTCCCAAGGGAAGGGACATTTGCCCGCGTTGAATATCACTCTTGGCATGCAAGGGTGAGCTTCCCCCCTGTTGCATATAAATACTTCCCTTGCCAATGCCCTTCTCTCCGTCTTCTTCTTCTTCTTTATCCATTACCTCGCACATGGATTACTTTGTGCTGCCCGACGATCATACGCCGCCTGCCACTCCTCCACTCAACAATAATAACTCGAGCCATAAAGCTCCTCGACCCGCTCAGCGTCTTCGATCGTCTTACATTGACCTTTCCCTCGGTGATAGTCCTATTCAGCTCACCTCAACGCTCAGCAGAAATGACCTCGAATATATCGGTAGCGTTACGAGTACCTTCCAACAGCTGACGTCTGAGCAAAAGCACTTTTTCCTTGCGGAACTTTTGAATAATTGTGATACAGAACTGCTCTCGTTTGCTCAAAGTTTAATCGTACCGAAATTGAAGATCGATTTCCTTAAAGAGTTGCCAATTGAACTATCATTGCACGTCTTGTCCTTTATCGACGACCCTCGAGACTTGGCAAACGCATCCCGCGTATCAAAGTTTTGGAACTCTCTGCTAAAGGACGAGACAACGTGGAAGTCGCTATGTCTCAAACATCGCTACCGTCGCCGTTCCTCGCTCTTTAAGCAAAGCTCTCTTATAATTCAGCCCTCGAGCACACGACGCCCATCCTGGAAACCATGTTCACCCACAGACCGCGTCTCCTATCGCGACTATTTCCGACGCAAATACAACATTGAAAAAGCTTGGATGCATGGATTTGGCCAAGTCGTCTATTGTCCCAACCATATCGGCCAGGCGCTTGTGACAAGCCTTCAGATCGATGACCAGTTTATTGTTATTGGATGTGACAATCACCGTATTGAAGTGTTCAGTGCTGAAACTGGTGCTTATGTTAGAACACTCCTGGGACATAGTGGTGGTGTTTGGACACTTCATTTTGTAAAGACTGGATCAGACGAGCATCGCGTTTTGGTGTCCGGTGGCTGTGATAGGTACATAAGGCATGGTCCTTTTTCAAATGAAACATAATTAATCGAGGGTACATTCTTCAAAAATACTATTTAGGACTGTTCTTGTGTGGAACTTGACGACGGGCCGACTTATGCATACCCTTTATGGTCACAGCTCCACGGTGCGATGTCTTAAAGTTGCCAGCGATGGAAAGACTGCTGTAACGGGCTCAAGGGACGCAAGTGTCCGAATTTGGGACATTGAGCATGGAATAATACGACGTGTCTGTATTGGCCACGAAGGCAGCGTGCGATGTCTCGATATCCACGGACGATACGTCGCTACGGGCTCCTACGACGGTACCGCGAGATTGTGGGATATGGAGACTGGCCGATGTCTGCATAGATACGTTGGTCATAGTCAAAACATTTATTCGATCGCGTTTGACGGAGTCCGCATCGTGACAGGATCGCTAGATTGGACTATCAAGGTCTGGTCACCCAATCATGACCAGTGCGTTGCTACATTGAATGGCCATACGTCACTCGTGGGACATTTGCAACTTTTGACGCCTTACGAGTCATCGACACCGTTGCTGGTCAGCGGTGGATCTGACGGTTGTCTACGAGTGTGGGACTTGGCTACATACGAGTGCAGGCATCGCATTTCCGCCCACGACAATTCAGTTTCAAGCCTGCAGGCAGATCAGCAGCGCATTTTAAGTGGAGGCAGTGATGGACGGGTCAAGTTATGGGATCTTGAGACCGGAACCCTGATCCGGTCGTTTTCAGAACCTGCCCGGACGATATGGAAGGTCCAGTTTACCGATTCAAGGGCCGTCGTGGTTGCTCAAAGGAGCGCTCAACGAAATCCAGCAGATCCCCTCGAGGACGTCACCACGCATGTCGAACTTCACAAGTTCGACGTTCTTCAAAGGGGAATATCCTGAATCCCAGCCTCTCCAGTCTTGTAAATCGTACCCCAACTTGCACGGTTAAAAAACAGAGAATCCAAAAGTCATTTTCTGCACTCCGCTTAGACAATCGGCTTTTTCCGACGGTGGTGCAACAATGCCGGTAATTGCAGTGCATGTCCCGTGGTTTTGTAACACCTCCCCTTTTTATCCCAATTCCCCATGGGTGCCCGGCACCAGAAAGACATAATACGATGTTGTTGGCGCTATTTAAGAGTAGAAACAGAGAAACACGAAAGGGGATAGTTGGACCAGCATAGGATATAAATAAGATGAAATAAAGTTTCAACTTCCAACTAACAGTTATCAATCCCTCTATGTGTGTGTACATATGTGAGTGTACAGAGCGGATACAAAGGCTGTGAGCCGGAAAACACGTGCGGCCTTGTCCGTCTCAATTCTTTTTTATACTGCAACTTCTTCTCCTAAACCAACCCCCCTCTCCTCCATTGTTTCCTCTCATTGCATGGCAAGCCGTCACCACCACCCACCGGTCACCAGCAACGGTGTCTCGCCTTCCGCACAAAAGTCCACGACAAACATTGTTGGTGTACATTACCGTGTGGGCAAAAAAGTGGGCGAAGGCAGCTTTGGCGTCCTGTACGAAGGTTAACATTAAGGGATCCAATGACGTTTTCGTTACTTTCTCACACGACGCAATCTAGGCACCAACCTACTAAACAACCAAGCCGTCGCCATCAAGTTTGAAGCACGCAAATCTGAAGCTCCTCAATTAAGAGACGAATACAGAACTTACAAGATCCTCTCGGGTTTACGTAACGTAACAATTCAATTTTTCACCCCTCCCCTCTCGTCACCTCTTTTCCTACATCCTTCTCACAATATTCATATTTATATTGCCTTTTCTGTTTCTGTTAGCCGGCGTACCCAGCGCTTATTACTTTGGGCAAGAAGGACAGCACAATATCCTCGTCATCGATCTGTTAGGTCCAAGTCTTGAAGATGTATTTGACATGTGCGGGCGAAAATTCTCTGTCAAAACTGTGGCTATGCTGGCCAAGCAGATGGTACATGGATGACAAAAGCGCAGAAAAAAAGAGTTTGACGCTATTCTGACGATATAAGCACTAACTAGCTTTACCGAGTGGAAAATGTGCACGAACGCAACTTAATATATCGGGATATCAAGCCTGACAACTTCCTGATCGGACGACCAGGTACTCAGCATGCGAATATGGTGTACATGATCGACTTTGGTATGGCCAAGCCATATAGAGACCCGAAAACAAAACAGCATATCCCGTATCGCGAACGTAAAAGTCTGTCGGGGACAGCAAGGTACATGAGTATCAATACCCATTTGGGAAGAGGTATGGGCGGGCGGTCATCCAAAATAGACTTCCCCTTGATTGATTGATCCTACTTAACAAAAGAACAATCACGGCGTGATGACCTCGAATCCCTCGGCCATGTATTCATGTACTTCTTGCGTGGATCATTGCCTTGGCAGGGACTTAAGGCTGCCACGAACAAGCAAAAGTACGAAAAAATCGGTGAAAAGAAGCAAACGACCTCCATAAAGGAACTCTGCGATGGGTTTCCTGGTAAGCGCTCCAGGGACAGGGCAAACAAGGGGTTTCTGCTTCATGATGCTGATCCGTTCTGTACATCAGAGGAGTTTGGTATTTATCTGCAGTACACACGCAAGCTGGGCTTTGACGAGAACCCCGATTACGATTTCTTGCGAGAATTGTTCAACAAGGTCCTCAAACGTATTGGAGAAACAGATGATGGCATTTACGACTGGATGTTGCTGAATAACGGGAAAGGTTATGAGGTAAAGAACAGAAAGTCGCCACCCTGCGTATGTGGCTGAAATCTTATTCTGTCACAACCCCTTAATTTCGCTTAGTACCGTGCATCTTCCAAGACGGAGCAACATCACAGCAGTAGACGCCAGCATGCTCGTGATACCGCGGCTACATCCCGAGTGGCATTATCTCCAGGAAGCCAAGCCCATCGATCGCATCATCAACAACGTCATCAGCGTCAAGCTTCCCAAACCTCGCAATCATCTCAGAAACAACCATTACCGCAGCAGCAGCAACACACTAATACCACCACCACCATGGCTGGCACAACCCTCCCAGCTATGCCTACCCCTGCAACGCACATGGAAACATCCGACAAGCCCATAGCACAGCCAAACCTAGAAGAGCAAGACGAAACTCGCAAGCAAGATCAACGTGGATTTTGGCATGTATTTATGTCCTTTGTTACATGCGGCACACACAGTTAGAACTGCGCAACAAAATGCAAGCAAGCAATAGCACACTACATCTTGGTTTTCTTCTTTTCTTTTTCTACTGATATACACAGGAAATTCTATTCTATTTCTTCCTATATCTCTACTGTTTTTCTTTTTTTGCTTTATTTAAGAACGATATAAAGAAGAAAAAGTAGTAAGTGTACGGTAATGAACTTTACAATTGGAGTTTAGCGCATTTGATAATAAGGATGCGGATAATAAGGGGCTGTGGGATGCTGGGGAAAAGTAGATGAAGACGCCATGGTATTGTACGTGAAATAGGCTTGTTGCTGTAGAGGATGATAAAACGACGAAGAAGGTACTATGGAAGGAGCTTGCATGTACTCCATGGGATATGGATGACGTCGAGCATAGATTTGTTGTGCGTATTGCTGCTTAAGTTGTTGTTCGCGTTGATAAGCCTGGAATCGATCCCATTCCTGCTGCTGTTGTTCTTGATGATGCGAACGCTGACGAAGGTTCTCTTGGCTGCTGCTTGTTCGAGAACGAGCAATGCTGCTGCTGCGTTGCTTGTTCTTCTTTTTCAGATTGGGTGCAGAGCGTGAGTGACTAAGCTTTTTCCTTTCCTTCTTCAGTCGTCGGGAACCTGCTTCGTCGCTATCATCGCTTTCACCTTCGTCATCTGCCTCGTCGCCTTCTCCCTCGACGGATGACTTCTTCGTAGTCAAAGACTTGCGATGCTGCTTTGTGAAACTGCTGCTGCTACTGGCCACACTGGGTTTCTTGATGGAGAAGTTGCCGGATGACGAGGAAGTACTACAGGAACAAGAAGAGCTAGAGCTGGCGGCGACAGAGGCTGGCGGCGAAGGTCGCTGTTTTTCAGATAGAGTCGAGACAGATGCGGACGGAGGAACGGCTTGTGATGGCGGTGGTGACAGGATGGGAGGTGTTAAGGGCATAGCAGCCATTGGAACCATAGGTGGCGACATAGGGGGTGACACCGGAGGAGAAATCATCATCGTATCGGGTGAACGCATCAAGATCATTGGATTGGGCGAGAACATCATTTGCTGTTGCTGTTGACGCATGGCGGCCATTCTATATTGTTGTCTGTGTCGGTCTTTCATACGAGCAATCATGTTTTCATTTAGTTCGACCAGGTTGGCTTCTGGATCGACACGCCAGCTATCGATTTTCCGACGCACATTCAAATGATGATCTTCGGTTCGTCGTTCCATGATGGGTTGCATGCCCTTGATCATGGCTGGCCCAATCCCATCCTCTTCGTCGCTCGTACTTGACTTGTTATCCTCCTCTTCTGAATCAGAAACATCCGAATCCAGCACTTTTTGCGTCGTGACAGGCTTCTCCGATGATGGTTCCGAAGTTGGTGCTGTTGTGGTTGGCTGCTGAAGCAGAGAAGCAAACATGGATGTCTCTTGAGGCTGCTGCTTGTTGAGCCCTTGCAGATAACTACTGTAAATGCTGTCGACACCAAAAAGTCCTCCTCCGTTGTTGGCTGTATTTTGTTGCGTGCTTGTACGACGATCGGTCGTTGGCATCGGGCGATTGCCTGTTTCGGCCATTCGACTGATGGGCTTGTCCAACTGTTGTGACAGGGCCAGCGCCGCCGACAAGTCCGTATGAAAATCATCTAAGGGGCCGCCTCTTAGTTCATTCTGCTATATTCTGCTTTCGCAGGCTTGTTTGTTTACCTAATGGCCCTGTCGTTGTCGCGGGTTTCTGTTGCGTCGCCAGCTCGGAAAAGATATCATCCAAAAGGCTGTTTCCCGGACCAGCGGGCGCAGTCGGCGGAGGACTGTTAGGGGAGGTCGTCGTTGTTGTTGTTGTGGCGGTGGTGGTAGATGGCGCGGTAGGCTCAAAGTCCAGCTTGAGAGTTAACGGTTCTAGCTTGGGCGTCGCGGATGGCGCTGGCGTGGCATCCTTCTTACGATTTCGTGACTTGTAGAGACTGCTAAGCTTCAAGAGGCCCATGGAAAAGGAAACGAAGAAAAGAGTGAAGAAAATGGTCTTTGTCTTGGTGTGCGCAATTTGATAGAAATCGGTTTGCGCGACATGCTCGGCGTCTGAACCACGCTTCTCAGACTTGTACCACCACGCGAGCGAGACCAAGAAAATCAGTTAAATGGATGAGCCCGGACCGCCTTCTTCCAACAGTACCCCTTTACCCCCCCCCTCGGTGCAATTTGATATCCAATATCATGGATACTGTTGATGAAACTCATTGTCTTATGCAAGCAAACGCCTCCTATTGTCCATCAAACAATAATTGCCACCATTTTCGTCTTTTACCGATACGCACATCTGAATCGGATTTCCGACAATCAAGTAGATGCATGTTTCTGAATGGTAACACGAAACTAATTATTAACCGCATGGAAAAATAAACGATCAACGCACGACAGATCTCAGCAGATGCAAGGTATAAGAGATTTTTCAAAAGGAGACGGTTTGACCGACGCATTTTTCGGGTGAACTACTTCTTTTCGTAGCTAAAGAAAGTTGGTGACAATCATCTTCTCAGATCTTGTAATTTTCCGGAGCGATAGGTTCATGCAAGTATTGCCGTTTGCCTGAACCATAATCGCCAACCACGTTGCCATTGCCACGAATTTTGTACTTGTAGATTACCAGTCCCTCTAAGCCTACTGGGCCACGAGCATGGGTCTTGTTGGTCGATACCTGTGACCAAGAGGTATAGACATGCGTAAGAAGCATATCACACGGATTCCCTTCTCGTCTGCAAACTTACGCCTACTTCCGCACCAAAGCCATAGCGGAAACCATCAGCAAAACGCGTGCTTGCATTCCAATAACAACCAGCAGCATCCACGCGTGTCGTAAAGAAGTCGGCCGTGGCCTCGTTCTCAGTCACAATAGCGTCCGTGTGCTTTGATCCATGCTCATTGATATGTTCCACTGCCTCATTTACATCCTTGACAGACTTGACTGCCATGATGTGATCCAAAAATTCAGTATCGAAATCCTGTGGTTCTGCGGGAACAATCTTGTCCTGGAGCTCGGCTGGAATACTCTCCAGTGCAGACCGAACATCTGCTTCGCATTTTAAGGTCACGCCAGCTTTCAAGAGGGCAAGGGCCACCTTCGGGAAACCTTCTTTCAGGAACGATGTGTGTAGCAAGAGTGTCTCTGCAGCATTGCATGCAGCTGGATAGTTGGTCTACATCGAAGGACCGTCAGTCTATATAATTGATCTCTTGAAGATATACTTCGCTTCTTCGCTTTTCTTTTTACCTTTGCATCAACAGCAATGCGGACTGCCTTGTCAACATCGGCGTCTTTATCCAGGTATACTGAGCAGATGCCATCAGCGTGACCAAGCACGGGAATCCTAAAAGTTTATACCTCGTTGGATGGAAAATTCATTGACTAAAAGCAATTTCGTTTTTACCTCGTATGGTTCTGAATGTACCGAACAAGGCTATTGCTGCCTCGTGGAACTACGAGATCGATGTACCGGTCCAAATCCAACAGGGCATTGATATCTTCTCTCGTCTCCACAATTTGTACGGCTTCTTTAGGAATTCCGTTCGTTTCAGGAAGACTGGCAAGGGCATCCTGGATGACGCGTGCCAGAATAGCGTTTGTCCTTGTGGCTTCCTTGCCGCCCTTGAGAATAACTGCATTACCCGACTTCAGCGCCAAGCATGAAATGTTCACCACGACTTCAGGGCGAGCTTCAAAGATGGTCAGCAAGACGCCGACGGGAACTGTGACCCGGTACAGTTCTAGGTCGTTGTCCAGTTTGGTAGCCAGCGTCACTTTTTTGGTCGGATCAGGAAGCTTTGCGATATCGCTTACGCCAGACAAGATCGTATCAAACTTGTCTCCGTTGCAAATATCAAGTCGCTTGAATAAGGACGCAGACAGTTTACCGGCCGCTACTTGCTCCTCAGCCAGCTGAAGGAGTAGGTAAGCCACTCAGGGTCATTGAAATGACCAGTATTGGTGATGAATTGGATTGTACCTTTTTGTCCTGTTCGTTTGCCTCAAAGATCTCGTTGCGTCGTTCACTAAGGACTTGCTTAATGCGAAGCAGTGCTTCATTCTTTTGCTCGTTGGTGACGGACTGCATACTGACCGAAGCCAGACGAGCCGCACGAGCAAGTTCAGTAATGGAGTTGGAAACAGCAGTCATTTCGAGATTGACGATAAAGTGTCGAGGCAGGTTCGTTTCTTAAGCCAATTTTTTAATGCGGGGTATGACCCGTCACATCGAGATCTTATCAGTTTCCCGACTCACGCAGAAGCACAATGACGCAAAGGAATATCATGCGTACGGTCAAACGTTACACATTCTTCTCTTTTGAGCCAGTTGTCTATTGCAATTTTATCACTGAAAATTGACACGAAAAGAGAGTTACAAATAGCAGAGTCAGAAAAAATTTGTGTGTGCGCAGTTGAAGAGGAGGACTGGGGACCAGTTGAATGTCTAGGGCAAATTAGCTCGGTTACCTCTTTACTTTGCCATTTTCAACTTACTCTCCAGAACAAAAGCTGTGGATTCGTAGTCAAAATCCTTCATTCATGGTCAATGATAATGGCCTTGAATGGGTATCTCCGTTTGTTTGCCTATAGAATCTTAAACTTCTGCGCGTGTTGCGCGCTGCATCCTTGTTCCTATCCCATATCTTGCCAAGGATGTCAACTTTCGAGGGGGTTGGTCGCCACCCCATATGGTCTGCATGTATGCTCCCATATTGGGTGACGATCTGAGAGAAGAGTCACCCATGTACCAAGCTCACATACTGTTTATTGATTGCACATTTGCGTCACTCGAAAT